>JAKSZU010000013.1:62198877-62413877 GCA_026018925.1 Tupaia tana
AGAGCAATGGATATTTGGCCACTGAGTAGATATGTCAAAAATAAAGATGATTGAAAGCTAGAACTTTTTATTTAGATGAGATTTTACATTTAAAATTTCTCATATTTTTAGAAATTCATTCATGTGTTTCTAAAAGTTAAATAAATTATGAGAACTATTGTTAGAAAAACAGTTATCAAACCAATGTCAAATTATAAAAGATGATGTATGACTTTTTGCATTAGTATTTTTTCTCTTGATTAGAAGGAAAGATGATCAATATGTGCTCATCTGTCCATGGCTTAGACAGAGAGGTGAGACTGGCAGTTCAGTTTTCACCTAAAACCTCCTAAAAGAGAGGGATTAAAGTGGATGAATCAACAGGACAGACTCTATCAAGATATTTAATTTCTTATCTTTCATAAATTACTCTGCCTTTCTTTCCTATTTGAATTTAAGTAGATCTTTTAAACATACAAGAGTCAAGAAATAATCCCGAACTCCTAAATCAAAATATTTAGGGGTTTTATCAAGATATTAGTAATTTTTGAAGATGTTAGAACTTACGATTCACGCTAGTCATGTGGCCGAGTGGGTAAGGGAGCTGATTCAGTTCCCAGCCCTGGCAGTTTGAAAAATAGGCTTTACGTGTACATGCAGGTCACAAATCCCAACAATATGGAGAGACAGAGAAGGGATTAGGGTGCGACCACACCCTGTTGGGGGATTCTTCTTCTCTCTCAGTTTCTTTGTCTCTTTGATGAGTGCACACGCTCTCTAGTATTTAAAAATAAAAAAGAAGAAGGAGGAAAAAAAAGAAGGAATTATGATTCTAACTTATACCAAAGTTGAGACTCACTGTCTTAAAATGAAGAAATACTGAGTTGTTAGAAAAGTCATGACACATTTTTGCATAGAAAACCATAGAAAAAAACATGTCATGACTTTTTTGACAGCTCAATATTTTTTATATAAAATTATTGCATACCAAAGCTGGAAAGTAAAAAGAGAAATAAAAAAAATCTTTCTTATTCAGAAAAAGGGAGTAGATGTAATTTTTCCTTTTCCTTTCACTAAGTATAGCTAAAACCAGAAATATACATATAAAACAAACATGAAATGACTCTGAAAGACTAAAAGAATAAATAAAACTGACCATGGACACCCATAGACATAAAAATTGAACCTTGATTTGTCTCTCACCTTAAACAAAAATAACTTCAAAATGGACTTGCATGTAAAATTGCAAAACTTTCAGAAAAAAAATGTATAAAGAAAGTCTTTGGGTCTAAAGAGTTCTAAGATTTAACAATAGAAGCACAATCCAGACAAAGGGAGAAAATGATAAATTTCACACACACACAAAAAATTGTAAACAATTGTTCTGAAAGACGCTGTTAAAAGTGAAAAAAAAAAAAGCTTTAGGCTGGGAGAAATTACTTGCAAACCACATTTCTAACAAAACACTAGTATTCAAAATATATAAAGAATTGTTCAAATTTAATTAGAAAAATGAGTGAAATAGATAAACCAACATTTTTTAAAATAAGCATATGAAACTATGTCAAGCATTATTAGCTATTAAGGAAATTGAAATTAAAACCACAATGAGATACCACTATATGCTTACTAAAATGGCTACAACTATAAAAATAGTGAAAATATCATATGCTAGCAAAGATGTAGAGAAACTCAATAATTCTGGATATATTGTAAGTAAGAATAAAAATCTTATATATACATTAAACAGTTTGGGTATCCTTTAAAATATATCATTATGCAACTATTATACAATTCAGTGACCCAACAATTGCACTCCTGGGCATTTATCCCAGAGAAATGAAGACATATGTTCATGCAAAAACCTATTTGCAAAAGTTTGTGCTTCATTCCTGATTTTAAAAGCTGGAAAGAATTTAACTATCATTTAATTTTTTTGTTTGTTTTTTTTATCTTTTTTTTTTTTTTGGAGAGATTTTCGCTATAGGTCACGTGTGCTTGCCAGACAGACAGAGAGAGACATAGAGACAGAAAGCGAGAAATCACACTCCAGGGGGTATGGTCACGCCACAATACTTCTCCATTCTCCTCTCGGGATCTTGCGCATGCACGCACATGCACCCGGCGTGAGTTTTAAGCCACCGGGTCCGGGTCGTGAACCGCGGTCGACTACGTGGGAGTCCAGCGACATAGCCATTACGCTAATTGCTGGTTCCCACTATCATTTAATTTGTGAAAGATTAAACACTTTTACATTCACACCTGTAATACTACTCAACAAAATTAAATAATTCTTCATGATAAAGCTATCAGAAATCCACACTTCTGTAATGGAGAAGAGATAAGAGGTTGTGTGGAATTAAGAACTGAATGCAGGGCCACATGGTGGTGCAATGCTAACACCACTCCCCTCTTGTGGGAAAGTCCAGATTTGGTTTTGTACAGGGACCTCTGGGCGCACACTGAGCATGTGCCTGCCTGTGATCCAGGCCAACTGAGATGGGGTGTGGGGGGACTCATGTTGGGAAGAACCTGTAGGGCTTTTCTTTCTCTATCTCTTTCTCTTTCTTTTGTATCACTCTCTCATGAAAGAAATAAACACTTTACATAAAGAAAAGAACGAAGAGGGTGAGAGTGGGAAGGAAGTGGTTGTGTCTCTTCAAGGGCAGTGTGAGGGCCCTTTGGTGCTGTGGCAATGTTCTGTGCTGTGGCTGTATCCTAACTAAGTCAACACGTATATCTTGGTTGTGATGCTCTGTTGTGTCATAAGATTTTATCATTGGAAAAGCTGAGGAAAGGATGCATGGGTTTTTTCCATATTGTTTCTTAAGACTGCATATAATCTTAATGATGTCAAAATGAGCAGTGTAATTATAAGCTTTTATGGAGAAAAAACATAAATACTGAAAGAACTTTATTAGAATGGCAATTTGGGGTAATTTCAGGAAGACAGTAATTAGGACCTGAGGGATAGAGAGAGAGAAAATATGGCCACAGTCACTGCTCAAAACACATCAGTGAGAAACAACTTTGCTTATAAGAGAATAATATGGGAGTTCAGATTCCACAATTAACATACAAAGGGATGAGATTTAGGACCACTGGCGTACTCTGATCTCTAATTCTAGAGCAGCTTGCGTAGTTATAAATTCACAGGAACTTGTTCAGTTTCTGGGTTTTTAAAATGATCTTTCCAATGAGATCTCTCAGATTAGTTTTAGGCATAAATGATCAATTATTACACGATCTACAGCCCCACTCACATGTGAGCAAATTTCGTGGAAATAAAGAAAATGTTTAAACTAGGAAGAAAGAAATTTTACATTTTTTTTGGAGAGGTTTTTGCTATAGGGTGCGTGCGATTGCTAGAAAGAAAGAGAAAAACAGAGAGAGAGAAAGCGAGAAATCACCCCCCCAGGGGGTTGGCCACACCGCAATTCCTTCTCCTCCATTCTCCTCTTGGGATCTTGGGCATGTACACACCACGCCCAGCGTGAGTTTAAGCCACCAGGTCCGGGACTCGCACCGCGGTTGACTACATGGGAGTTTAGCAACATAGCCATTACGCTAACTGCTGGTCCCAAGAAATTTTACATTTTTTAATGTTATATTTTCACTTGTATAAATCTGGTATTTTTAATCTATTACCATTTTTTCCCTTTTGAAATGTTTATAATTTAATTTTTTATCTTTTTTGCAATTCTTATTGTATATATGTCACTGTTTATCATGGCTTTTGTTCACTGTTATCAATCAGTTTTTTTTTTGTTTGTTTGTTTGTTTGTTTTTTGAGAGAGGTTTTTGCTATAAGGTGCGTGAGCTCACCAGAAAGACAGAGAGAGACAGAGAGTCAGAAAGCCAGAAATCACTCCCCATGGGGGGATGGCCACACCACAATCCCTTCTCCTCCATTCTCCTCTCAGGATCTTGGGCACGCATGCATACACGCCCAGTGTGAGTTTAAGCCACCGGAGCTAGGACTCGTACTGTAGTCGACTACGTGGGAGTCCAGCGACATAGCCATTATGCCAACTGCTGGTCCCATCAATCAGTTTTTTTAGTTTGTTTTTAAATTTTTGCCATAGGTTGAGTGGGCTAACCAGAGAAAGACAGGTAGAATCAGAGAGCGAGGGAAAGTGAGAGATCACCCTCTGGGGATGATGACCACATCATAATCACTTCTCCTCCATTCTCCTTTCAGGATTTTGAGTACATACACACATACGCTCAGGGTGTTTTTAAGCCACTGGTCTAGGGCTCAAATCAGAATTAACCATGTGGGATCCAGAGCAGAGACTTCAACACCACACTACCAGCTGTCCCCTGCAAACCTAATGGCTTTTAATATTTAAATATGTATTTTGCATTTTGTTATCTTAATAAACTCTATTAGTTATAAAATATTTCAATTGAATCTGTTTGATATTATATATAGATGAATTACATAATATACAAATACTACTTACTTTACTTTTCTTGTGTATTGGTTAATGAATAATGTGGTATATTTGTATTTTGCCGACCATGTTTCACATAGTACTTTTAATTTTATTTGTTTCTCTTATTCAGAAAATCAGTTAGCAACAAAGTATATAAAGAAAAGATTTTAAAACTACAATAGTTCAAGAAAACTATATTCATATTTGTAAAAATTAATACTTTCAGAATTTTACAAAGTACAAAATAAATTTGTATACATGTATGTAATTTTATGAAAATATTGCTTAATTCACATTTTTTCCATTTCTCTGCAACTACAATCATTACTGAATTTTTTATAAGAATTATTTTATTGGGATCAGCAGTTAGCGTAATGACTATGTCGCTGGACTCTCATGTAGTCGACCGTGGTTCACGACCTGGACCCGGTGACTTAAAACTCACACTGGGCACATGTGCGTGCGTGTCCAAGATCCCGAGAGGAGAATGGAGGAGAAGGGATTGCGGCATGGCCATCCCCCCTGGGGGTGATTTCTCACTTTCTGTTGCTCTGTCTCTCTCTGTCTGTCTGGCGAGCGCACACGTCCTATAGCAAAAAATCTCTCCAAAAAAAGGAAGAATTATTTTATTTAACTTTATTTATTTTTAATTTGATCAGGGAGGGACAAAGCGAGAGAAGAGAGAGAGATGAAAAGTGAGAAAGCAAACTGACAGGTCCAGGACTCGAACCACAGTTTACCACCTAGGAATTCAGTGCCCTTAACTATCATGCCACCTGCCAGCCCAGAATTTTTTTCTTAATTTACTAGAAGATGTGTGAGTCAGAGACAGACAGAGAGAGAGAGAGAGAGAGAGAGGAAAAGTGACAAAACACCCATCATGGTAAAGGGTCATGGCTGCAATCCTTTCACTTCCATACTCCTTTTGGGATTTGGGGCACATACACATCTATGTCTAGTGTGGATCCAGGTTTGACACTCAAATACACATACCACACACCAGCTACTGTGCCACCAGCTGACCCAATCTTTGCTGAATTTTTAAGTTTTCCAATATGGAATTACTTTTTCTCCTTATGTTTGTTATAAAAATACTTGAGATTGTGTCTATTTATGATGCTCTGCAATATTTTTCTTTCCTTGATTTGTTCAAATCTGTCTAAATTTCCTCATCTCTGTTTTTCTCTAGTTATTAGGACCATCCACATCTCATCATTTCTATCATGACCAATAATAAATTATGATAGAGGATACATTTCTCGAACTTAAGTATGTGGTTTAAGATGGTTCTATTATGTTGTGTATGTAAATTCTGTCCTTCATCCTATGTATATTTACTCTTGGGACCAGCCGTTGGCTTGTAATGGCTACATTGCTGGGCTCCCATATAGTTGACCATGGTTTGAATTCTAGACCCGGTGGCTTAAACTCACGCCGGGCGCATGTACGTGCATGCCCAAGATCCCAAGAGGAGAATGAAGGAGAAGGGATTGCAGTGTGGCCATCCCCCCCAGAGGGTGATTTCTCACTTTCTGTCTCTCTTTGTCTCTCTCTGTCTTTCTGGCGAGAGCACACACCCTATAGTAAAAACCTCTTAAAAAAAAAAAAAAAAGTACATTTAGTGACTCCTAAATTTTTACGGGTTTAAATTTCTTGAGGATATGAATATTATATTTACAGGCTAGTTAGTGGCTATATTTTTAAAAGAGAGCATAGGCATCATAAGATGCTACAATGATTAATGAGAATTTTAGGTAGTACTGGGAAATGCCATAAAATGAAAAAAAAAATCCTCTAACTAAGCAGACCCAATGTAATTTATAGACTCTCAGCATTATTCAAATCCTGAATGTGTTTCCTGAACATATCCAAGCAGAGTGGATAGGCAATGTTTGTCAACTGAATCAGAGGAAGAATGACATTATAGGCATAGAAAGTAGGATGTGCAAAGGCCTGGGACCATTATATTAATAGTTTAAAGGACATAAAAAATTAAGTAATGTGAACAGCCCTTCTTCAAGAACCAGCTCCATGGCTCCTGAGATCTAGCCAATTTGGAGGAAATGGAGGAATGAAGAGATCCCACTAATAATTCAGCCTCCAGTATAGACAACTCGCATGGTAGGAAGACTCAGGCCTCCTCTCTCTGTATCTGTCTTTGTCTCTCTCTATCTCTGTCTCTGTCTCTGACTCCTCTCTCTTTTTTTTTTTCTTTTTTTTAATTTTTGCTTTTTAGAATCTTGTTTAAGGTGAGGCATCTTTCTGGGCCTGTTGGCCCCGCCTAGCCCTTTATCTTGTTAATAATTCCCTCTCCCACTCCCCACCCAGGAGAGGCAGAGGGAACAGAAAAGCCCTTCTTCAAGAACCAGCTCCATGGCTCCTGCGATCTAGCTATGTCATGTGGTGTGCTTTCTAATTTTTGGGTTTTTTTGAAATGTTTTGAATATTAATTTTCCTTTTTTTTAGTTTTATTTGAAAGCTTTTCTCTTCATTTTTTCGCTTTTTCTTTGTTTGTTGTATTTTTTTTTTTTTTTTTTTTTTTTTTTTTTTGCTGTTATTGCTTTTGTTTCCCTCTCTCTGTTTCCTTTTCTACACAGTCCTTGACCCTCAGATTGAACTTCCAAGTTTGGGGCAAAATCGACCATCCACAAGATGACTAAAAATCGCTGCAGGACCACAAGAAATATGGGGAAGCAGGAAAATACCTCTCCTTCAAGAGAAAAGGATAACTCCTCTTCATCCACACACAGTTCAATGGAAGTCATGAAAATGTCTGATAAAGAATTCAGAACATTCATAATGGCAAAGCTTACATAGATGGAAGAGAAGAGAGACAAGGAACTGCTGAAGAGGAAGGAGAAAGGAGTTGAAGGGTTCCAGGAGGTGAGGAAATTCATGCAAGATCTAAAAGAGGAATTTCACACATTACAAAAGAATCAGATGGAACTGTTAGAGATGAAGGCTATAATACAAGAAGTCAAAATTTCCCTTGAAAGTATTAAAAGCAGACTAGATCATACAGAAAATAGAATCTCAGATGTAGAAGAGAAAATTGCTGGCCTAGAAAAATCCACCATGAAGACTGGAAAATGGCCCAAAAATTTGAGAATAATATACAAGAAATAGTAGAGACAATTAGACGTCTGAACATCTGGATAATAGGCATCCCAGAAGGCGAAGAAACTCATAAGGGCATTGATAATCTATTCCATGAAATCCTGCAAGAAAACTCTCCAAACCTGGAGAGGCACTCAAAGATCCATTCCCAAGAAGTACAGAGGACCCAAATAGAATCAACCCAAGAAGATCTTCTCCAAGACACATTATAGCCAGATTGACCAAAACCACAGACAAAGACAAGATACTGAGACTGGCAAGAGAAAAATGGCAAGTTACCTACAAAGGATATCCCATCAGACTAACGGCAGATCTCTCATTGGAAACAATGCGAGCGAGGAGAGAATGGGAGAATATATTCAAAGCATTAAGGGAAAAGCAATTTCAACCGAGAATTCTGTACCCAGCAAGGTTATCGTTCATTTGGGAAGGAAAAGACACGAACATTCCTAGATAAACAAGACCTAAAAGAATTTACCAGCACCAGGCCAGATCTCCAAGAAGTTCTTAAGGGAGTGCTATGTCAGTAAAATTAAATGCAGACACACAGAAACAAGAGTTCAGAAACTAAGAAAATGGGCAACTTAATTGTAGGGACAAAGTCTGGAGTTAAATATTATATCCCAGAGCTCGATCTGGAAAATTGAAACTCAACAGAAACAGAAGAAAATTAAGTACATGAGACTGAACTGATGAAACAGCATTCTGTGACTTGACTAAAATATTGCTGCTTTTCTTCTAAGCTTTGTTGTCCGGTTTTAAGGATTTTTGTCCTGTCTTGAGCTGTCAATGGATTCATGTACCTACTATTTGAACAGAATACTAACCTTGAAACCTTAAGTTTCAAGGAAATATCCTTACCAGTTCAAAACTGCTTTTCTTGAAACCATCAGCTGAACTTGCTATTGTAAATAGTTAGATTACTTATGATATTGTGTGATCAATGAAATGTCGGGAGAAAAGGAATCGAAGATAACTGTAGACAGCAGAGATAGTGTAATAAGAGAGTGGAATAGGGCAGAGGGTCAGACATGGGGTAAAAAAATATATACATGAAAGTAGAAATGGAATATTATATATGATAACATGCATGATTAAGCCACTATCCAGTTTATTCTAGATGGGAACCACATTTTGTATGTTGTGATGATGCTCAGGGAATGAATGTAAATTAATAGAAAAAATATTTTTCAGAAAAAAAAAGGGCATTAAAAATACCTATCTGATGACTGCAGTAAGCTATATAGCCCTAGTTAGGTGCTACTTTATAGTATGTTCATTCTACTCACTGAGGTTTATGCCTAAAGTCAGACTTGTGTTCATGGATATGTATATTTCAGCTGTGCTTGCTATTGAAAATATTTAGATTTATTAAGATATTTAGTGAAACAATAAAATAGGGGAGGCAGAGAAAGCAACAATAGATACCAGACACAATGTGGGAGGTGGGTGGGAGATGGCAGAGGATGAGATAGGGAATCAAGGATGGGAAAAAAGGCAAAATATACAGAAAACAAGAAATGGAAAATTATGTGTTGACAATAACACACATCTTGATGTGCTTGATTGAGCCAATATACAGTGCACTGTGAATGAAAAAATCTCATTTTGTATGCTATAATGATGTACAGTGAATGAATGTAAATAAATAAATAAAAATTTAAAAAAATTAAGTAATGTAATTTTCCATGATTGAAATAAGGACAGCACAGTGGAAAGCAGTAGAACATACTGCTACTGCAGTAGAACATACTGCTACTGCTACTACTAATTGCTTTTTCCAAGGGATCCATTCACAACTTTAATCTTTACAATGGACTTTTGCAGTTATTACTGCTATAATCACCATCACTTTAAGGAAAGAAAAACTGAGACATAGAAGACTTTAATAACTTATCCAAAGTGATGTAGTGCTTGCCTATGTTCAAGATCAAATGTTGTGTCCTAAAAATGTAAGATTATAATGTTTTTTGTTTGTTTGTTTTTTTGTTTTGTTTTTGCTATAGAGTGCATGCGCTCACCATATAGAGATGAGAGAGAGAGAGAGAGAGAGAGAGAGAGAGAGAGAGAGAGAGAGAGAAATAGAAATCACCCACTGGGATGAATGACCACCTTACAATCCCTTCTATTCCATTCTCCTCTCAGGACTTTGGCATGTGTGCACATGCATCTGTTAAGATTTTCAAGTCTCTGGGTCTGGGACTCAAACTTCATAGTCGACCATGTGGGACCCAATGCGTTAACTCTACACCACCTTCTGACCCTCCAAGACTGCAATATTTTAAAATACTATTAGAAAAACTTGCCATAATAAAATACACAAAATTAGTTCTTAGAATCTGATTTTTTTCTTTTTCCTAGAAAGGATTATTCCCAGCTCTAAGCATACAGCACTGTTGCAGTGGTTAGACTTTATCTTTTCACAGGTATTTTATTTCTGTCTTAATCTGTATTCTGAACATGAGTTTGGGCTTTCCACAATCAAACAGAACTCTATAGATCAAAAGCTCCATAAAACCCTGCTTTGTCATAAACTAACACATTGCTAGAAAAGATGGATCAAGTGAAGTTTAAGTGACCTTGTTTCCCAGGCAAGGCAAAAATGACAAAAGATAAATAAATAAAAGCAAGAAATTTATTCTAAGATGATACTCTCCTGATTCTGAAAAACATGGGCCATTTTTCTGACTTCTATTTAAAAATACCTAACTCATGGACTCTGAGGCAATATCTATATGATTTAAAAAATGAACAATGTTTGTATTACTCTTTAAATTTGTTTCTAAGCTCCTCTATTGCCTAAGTAGGTGGATAACTCATAGTCAATATTTGAATGATAATCTTAATCAGAATGTTGACCAAAAAGTAAAATTTATCACTTTTTTTGTTTTGTTTTTAGAGAGATTTTTGCTATAGGCTGTGTGTGCTCACTAGAGAGGGACAGAAAGACAGAAAATGAGAAATAACCCACCGAGGGGATGGCCACTATGCAATCCCTTATCCTCCATTCTCCTCTTGGGATTTCAGGCATTCATGCACATGTGCCCAGTGTAAGTTTAAGCCACCACATCTGGGACTGGAACCATGGTCAACTACATGGGAGTCCAGTGGGACGTAACCATTACACCATCTGCTGGTCCCTATCACTGGTTTTCACACTGAATTACATTGGACTTATCCATAGGTCAAGTCAGTGCCTGAGTAATTCTCGTTTTTGTTTAGAATGGTTGTGCTGTAGGGAAAAAAAATTGCTTTAATTGTTCTTTAGTGTTTCCTATGCTCAAGAAATTGAAGAGTGGTATGTGTTTTTTTTTTTTTTTTTTGGAGAGGTTTTCGCTATAGGGCACGTGAGCTCGCCAGACAGACAGAGAGAGACAGAGAGACAGAAAGCGAGAAATCACCCCCCAGGGAGGATGGTCACGCCGCAATCCCTTCTCCTCCATTCTCCTCTCGGGATCTTTGGCACACACGCACATGCACCCGGTGTGAGTTTTAAGCCACCAGGTCCGGGACGTGAACCGCGGTCGACTACGTGGGAGTCCAGCGACATAGCCATTACGCTAACTGCTGGTTCCCAGAAGAGTGGTATGTGTTTTACATAAGTCATATAATGAATTTACCATGTTATGCTATGTTCTCTGTTCACCAATGAGTATGACGAGTGATTTTCCCTCAGGAAAAAAATAATAATTGAACCAAAATTATTCAAGTTCCACTTGAACTCGATACCATCCGTCCTTTGTGAAGGATATTCTCTATATAAGAGAATTCTCTTTATGAGAATACTTGTTATGAAAAAAGAAAATCTCCATTTAATTTAATTTAATATGTATTGAGCACTTACTATGGACTGTTTATAGTGCTGTAAAGACAAAGAAAATTAACACATCCCAAGCTCTTTTTATCCCACTAAAGACCATTGGATAGAAATAAACAAATATAATAAAGTGCAATAAATATTACCAAAGACAACATTGTGGAGGTATTATGGTGGTAAGTAACTTTATCCATGTTACTTTCTTTTTTCCTATAGACTATAAATGGTTCTGAAAACTGGATGTGGTTATGTACTAAATATTCCTAGAAAATCTCTTGCTTAGTATTGCTAAATGTGATAGTATGGTCCATATTGCATCACATCATGTGACACAATTATCTGATTGACTATTAATGGTTCTGACTTAGAAAATTATCTCAGTACTGCATTCTAACCTTCCCATTATGTTTGCTTTCTTTGATTTGTTTTGTTTGTCTGCTTTTGCTGTAAGGGACCTGTGTTAACCAGAGTCAGAGAGAGGGAAATGAGAAATGGCCCCCCAGGGGAGATGGCCACTCCTCAGTCCCTTAGCTTCTTGGAATTTTAAGCAAGCACACTTGCTTGTGCATGTGCCCAGGATCTTTCCAAGCACCAGGTCCAGGACTCAAACTGCACACTCAGCAGTTCGAGTGGGATCCAGCTGCCTTAACAACCAGGCCACCTGGTTGGTCCCCCATTATATTTTTATTTACTAATCTCTGACTAAAAATTACTATCTGTAATATTATTTTGGTGTTATATGAAGGTCTCATGTGTCTTTAACAATGCATCTAGTGCTTTTAACACCAGCTGGTAACTTTTGCCTAAATCATTTTATTCAATCTGTATTATAGACATAATTTCTATGTGAATTGATTATCTTATCATCAAGTTAGAATATTTCGTCCTACTAGAAAAACTGGAGATATGTTGAAGTCTTTCACAATTTTAAAAAGTAATTCAATTTGTTCCCCAAATGCTTACAAAGGATTTTTCCCTAACTTGTTTTAAAAATATGTGGCATAATCACTATTTTCATTGATTATATTAGCTTCAATTATATAAATTTGATTATTCCTTTTCTGATGTTTACTGTGTCACAACTTTTATCAGTAGGTGAATTCAGGCTAGACTCTGTGATTTTTTTTTTTAGATTATTCTACTACTTTTTAAGGCTTTGCTGTTGTGTGCATGTTTGTCTCCTCCAAAATGTATGTTGTGATAGTATTAAAAGTTAGGGTCATTACGAGATATAAACCAATGAGGGATCCATCCTCTTGAGTGAGGTTAAGGCTCTTATGATAGTCTTTGTACAGCATTGGCCATTTTTGCTTTTTTTCTTCCAGCATGCAAAAAACATAGTGTTCACCACCTCTAGAGAATACAGCAACAAGGCACAGTCTTGGAAGCAGGGAGAGCAGCCTCGAGGACACAAAATACGCAGCTTTGATCTTGGACTTCTTAGTCTCCAGACTGTTAAAAAAATAAATTCTGGGCCAGCAAGTGGTGGGGTGATGAAGACTCTGGATCTCACATGGCCGACTATGCAATTCAAGTCCCAGAATCATCAGCTTAAAAGCACACTAGGTGCATCTGCATGCGTGCCTAGAATCCAGAGAAGAGAATGGAGAAAGAATTGTGGTATCGCCATCTCACCTGGGCCATGCCACAATTCACTCACTTTCTCCCTCTCTCTGCCTCTCTCCTATGAACACACATGCCCTGTGGCAAAAATCTAAAATAAATAAATCTCTGTTCTTTGTAAATTACCCAGTCTCAGATCTTTTGTTACAGCAGCATTAACAAACTAAGATAGCTTTCTTCTTTCTGTTACACTGGCTTATTTTAGGATTATTTTTTTCTTTTTCTTTCTTTTTTTTTTTTTTTTTGAGAGTTTTTTGCCTTAGGGCTTGTGTACTAGCTAGAGAGACAGAGACAGTGGGAGGGAAAGTGAAAAATCACCCCAAGGGGTATGGCCATGCTGCAATCCTTTCTCCTCCGTACTCCTCTTTGGATCTTGGGCACGCACATACATGCATCCAGCGTGATTTTCAAGCCATAGGGTCTGGGACTTGAACTGCAGTTGACCATGTCGAGTCCAACAACATAACTGCTATGCTATCTGCCAGCCTCTCGGATTACTTTTTCTAATAAGGATTTAGAATTGGGTGTTTCTCTGAAATTTCCAGATTCCATTTAGTGAGTAACTGTTTTAGAGACTTTAAAATCATATTAGCATATTGTTTATGTTAGTATTTAATGTTACTGAGATGTTCTGTTAGGAGTATGTAAATTTGAAGCATATAGAAGGGGACTTCAAAATATTCATGAAAAAATGGAATTAAAGTACAAGTTTATAATGGTGTAAAAATATTTGAAATTCATGCAAAGTCTTTCATAATAAACATTTTCCATGAGCCTTTTGAAGGCCATACTCACACATAACTATTTCATAATATTTTCAGTTTCATTTTAATATTATAGTATTTTCACTTACTCCACTTGATTTCATAATTGCATCTTTTTTCTTTTATAGTGAATAGACTTATTCCTAAAAAAATTTGCATTATTGTTTAATTGCTTTATTAAACAATTATGCCTTATAAAAAAGTTTCAAAATAAAAATGCAGATATTACAACAAAAAACAAAACTACTAAATGAAGTATTTATTTGTATAATCTCTTTGTAGTCCTTTAATTCTTAGAATGCATTCCAGAGTGAAATTCCAAAGTAAATGTAATAGGAGTATTATACTCTGGGTGTAGGCAGTAAAGAAATACATTTAATGTCGAAAAATTTCAAGCAATAATTACACTTACTAACACAAGTCTACCTTTTAGTCTCACCATGTGCCAACAATTTTAATTCTGCCAGCAAGAAATTAACTACTTTTCTTAGTCAAATTTTCTAGAGTTTCTACACAATTACTGTAGTTATTGCTGAGTTTTAATTGGCATGCACATATATATGCTTCAATTAGCACATGTGTATTACTTATCACTAATAAATTATACTTTATAATTGAGAGTTACTTTTCAGAACTCTGTTATATAACTGGGATAAAAACATATGGACTTGGTTACACATGTTCAAGAGTCAGTTTGCAATTGTTTAAAATCTCTCCAACATTCATCTGACTCTGTTTTTGTCTCCAGTCTCTGCGATACCACATATAGTTGCCTGTAAATAGCAAATTTAAATAAACAGTGAAAGATAGGAGCATAGAGCCAAAAACGCAGGACCTATATTATTCCATTTATGCCCTACTATGTGTCCATCTTACCGAATATGGTGGTAAAGTAAAAAGATCTTCTCACACAAGCTGGAGTCCTGCACATTCTCAAACTGTGTGTAGAGAAAAAAGTAAGTTTGAAAGCTAATCTCAGCCTTTGAAGTACTGAGCTCTCTTAAAGAAAGGTGGATACAAAAGAATATGGTCAGAATTTTCCATATGATGTATGCAATTTTACTAACACTGGGTATTATTTTTCTTCTTGGAAGAATGAGAGCAAATATATACATACAGGGACCAGCAGTTAGCGTAATGGCTATGTCGCTGGACTCCCATGTAGTTGACCGTGGTTTGAGTCCTGGACCCAGCGCCTTAAACTCACATCAGGTGCGTGTGCATGCATGTCCAAGATCCCAAGAGGAAAATGGAGGAGAAGGGATTGTAGCATGGCCACCCCCCCTGGGGGGCAATGTCTCGCTTTTTGTCTCTCTGTCTCTCTCTGCCTTTCAGGCAAGCACACGCGCCTTATAGCAAAAACCTCTCCAAAAAAAAAAAAAAAATCTATATCTATATCTATATACACATACACATGTGAAAGTATGAAATTAAACCCTTATCTTGCATTACACACACAAATAATCTCAAAATGCATTCTATCATCAATGTAAGGCCTGAACCTGTAAAGTCCAAGTACAAAGCATAGTGGAAAAGCTTCTTGGCATTGCTTGTGATAAAACTGCTTGGAAATGAGAACAAAAGCACAGGCAACCAATGAAAAATCAGATCAGTGAGACTACATCAAACTAAAAAGTTTCTTTTCAGCAATGGAAACAATCTACGAAATAAAAAGACAACTCACAGTGTAAGAGAAAATATTGGTAAGCCATTTATCTTGTAAAGAGTCGATATCCAAGGGACCAGCAGTTAGCGTAATGGCTATGTCACTGAACTCCCATGTAGCCGACTGAGGTTCGAGTCCCGGATCTGGTGGCTTAAATTCACACTGGGCGTGTGTGCGTGCTTGCCCCAAGATCCTGAGAGGAGAAAGGAGGAGAGGAGATTTCGGCGTGGCTATCCCCCCTGGGAGTGATTTCTCGCTTTCTATCTCTCTGTTCTCTCTCTCTCTCTCTCTCTCTCTGTCTGTCTTTCTGGCAAGCGCACGCGCCCTATAGCAAAAACTTCTCAAAAAAAAAAAAGTGTCAATATCCAAAAATACATAAAAAGTCTGCAATTCAGTGGCAAAAGACAAATAAGCTGAATTAGTAATGGGTAAAGGACTTGAGTAGATCTATTTCTTTGCTTATGAAAACTTACAAATGTCCACCAGGTATATGAAAAGAGATCGTCACAGAGATGCAAATAAATGTACACTGGGATATCACTTCATGCCTGCTACAATGGCTATTACCTACAACACAAAAGGTGAGAATGCAAAGAAATTGAAACCCATGAACACTGTGTGTGAGACTAACATGGTGTGGCCATTATAACAATTAGTATAAAGATTTTCAAAAATTAAAAATAGATCTACCATATGATCCAGCAATTCCAAACCAGTAAACATCTTGGTGCTTATCCAAAAGTATTAAAATCAAGATCTCAAAGAAATATCTGTACTCCCTTGCCCATTGCAGCATTATTTACAATAGTCAAGACAGAGAAACGACCTACCTGTCACGGATGGATAAATGGATTAAGAAAACGTGGTGTAAAACACAATGAAATATAATTCAAAGAACTGCTTTCATTAGTACCAATGTACATGAACTTGGAAGATAGTATTTTAAGTGAAATAATCCATCACATAGAAGCAAATACTGCCTGATACCACTTTCATGAGTAATCTAACATAACAAAACTCATAGAAGCAAAGTAGAATGTGGTTACCACAGCCAGGGAGCATGGGGAGTTGTTCAATGGGTATCAAGTTTAAAATATGCAAGATAAATATGTTCTTGTGATCTGGGTACAATGTAGGGCTTGTAATAAACAATATGATATTGCACACTCTTAAAATTAAGTGGGTAGATCTTACATTAAGTGTTTCACAATAAAAAAAACGCTACAAATGTTTTAAATGTAGTATTTATGTTTATATATATTTATATAAACTGTGCTGTATTTTGTGTCCTTGCTATTAGCAGGAGAATCCCTTGGGATAGGCAGAAGGTTAATCAAAATGTTTGTTTTCATTATTGTCTTTTGCTATCAAGATGCACAGGTCCTTTAATACCTCCTCACTTCACTTTCTCTTCACCATCCCAGGTGTTCTGCTCAGCCACTTGCAGCATTCCTTTGCTACTCTGTTTAGTCTCATAATAGACTGAATCTTCTAAATGTTGCTTTTGGGTGAAAAAATAGAAAATCATCAGAACTCTGCTGTTCTACTCCTGATGAAAACTGAAACACTAAGAATATTAAAATGACAATTATAATTAAAGAATGACAAAAAAGTAACTATTGGAACTTTGAATGTGAGGAAATGTAATGAGGTAATACAATTTGACTCATTTTTTACTTGAGGAGTAGATAATATCTAAAACTAAAATTTATTTATCATCATTAAGGTAAGTATCAAAAGAGATGAAAAGCCAAATTGACAGAAGTAGTTACAAATATGATGGTAAGTAATGGTGCAATAAGAGCTTTTAAATTTTCTTCATAAGTTATTCTTGTATTTGACCATGTACGTGTGTTGCTTAGTCTTGCTCTCGCTCTCTCTCTCTCTTCCTCTGGTCATCTTTCTCAAAGGTTCATTTGTGGTACCTCTGATCCTTTTTGTCTTCTAGTTCTAGAACATTCTGGCTCTGCATAAAAAAAAAAAAAAAAAAAAAAAAAAAAAAAAAAAAGGAAAGTCTGGGCTTATATGCACTTGATTAGATTTTCTGGCTGTCATGATACCCTGCTGGACACCATAGGAGCCAAGTTCACGGCAAATTATCCTTCTGAATTTAAGTGCCAGATTTTACTTCAAAGACATTATAAATTATTTTTTAAAAACTTGAGAAACTTTTTGTTTTCTAATAGTTAAAAGTATTAGTGAGTATATGTACGCTAGGTAATTTTGTGATCATCTCAGACTTACCTATAAACACATTTAATTATCAATTATGTGAACCAAAATCAGTGCATATTATTTTTGTGGGTATATGTTTTATAAACTTTTAGTTTTTACTACATTTACTGGTTTTCTTAGCAGTCAACTACTCTGCAGGAAGATTCATGAGTCTTATGAATAAGATTCATATTATTTGTTATAGCTACATTATTACTGTAATGGACAGACTTAATTTTTCTTAGACAATGACTGGACTTTGGCCCTCTTGGGTTACTTGTGAGTAAGTGAACTGCAGAAACAACATTTAGGAAAAACAAAACTACTCTGGATATTTTTCTGTTCGTATTACTATAAACATAACATACTCTAAGTTTAAAATATTTTTTAAGTTCTGTGGAGTATCACTTACTAATAAATTGAAAGTTTGAAATCTATGTAACACTGTCTGATATGTTTGGATATTAAATCAAATTCAAGACATAATACTGGCATTTGTAAGATGTACAGTCAAGTCATTTATATTGACTGTAAAGAAATTGAATAATAGCTGAGGTTTCTATCCTTTTATATTGGTCAATATTTCTGTTTTTATTCCTGTACCATGATATGTTGATTATAAGATATATTTTGAAATCAGAGATACTTCAAGCTTTGAACTTTTCTCAAGATTGCTTTGGCTATTTGAGGTTTTTTATGGCTGCATATGAATTTGAAATGTTTTTCTATTTTTGTGAAAAATTAAATTGGGATTTTTATAGTGATTGTATTTAATAGTAATAGGGAATTATGATAATTTTCTGTAGATTATTTTGGTTAGTTCTGACATTTTAACACTATTAGTTCCAATTCATCAACATAAAATATCTTTCTATTTATTTATGTTATCTTCAATTTTTTCATCAGTTCTATAGTTTTCAGAACATTATAGATCATTGTAGATTTCTCAAGTCTTTTGTTTAATTTACTCCTAAGTATTTCCTTTTTTTGATGTTTTAAAAAATTATATTATCTTAATTTCTTTTCAGATATTCAAGAATCTGATTCTTGTTATGTATTGCAATGTTACTTTTTAAATGTTCATTTATAACTTCAACTTTACTAAATTCTAACATTTTAAAACCTTGGTAAGTTCTAAATTTTGGGAGGAGGGAGGTCTTTAAGCTTTTATATTTATAATATCATATCATCAACAAACAGAGATAATTCCAAGACAGCATGGTCATGGATTATAAAGGACACATCAAACAATGGAACTGGATAGAAAACTTATAAACAAGCCCATATATTGTTGGCCAATCAATTTTTGACAAAAGTAACGAGAACAGATAGTGGGAAAAGTACAGTTTCTTCAAAAACTAGTGTTGGAAAAATACATATAGATGGTGAAGAGAATGTGAAATTGTGAAACCACAGAAGAGTAAAAAAAAAAAGATACAAACAATTTAATACATATTTTTAAAAAACAGTAGAACTATTATCAAAAGTGCACGTTTGATACATGTGTACAGCATCTTCTTCAATGCTGATGAAGATGAATATGTGTATATTCTTGATTTGATTATTACACACTGTATATGCATGCTTTAAAAAAAACCTATCAGAGCCTACCAGTGGCATGGTGGTTAGGTAGTTGAACACCACATGGCTGACTATGCAATTAGAGTCCCAGACCCAGTGCCTTGCAAAACATGCCAGAAGCATGTGTGTGCTTGTCCTAAACCCCAAAGGGAGGGATACATGGAGGAGAAGAGATTGCAGCCTGACCATTCCCCGTAGACCAGTTGTTTTCTCGTTTTCTCTCTCTCTTTCTCTCTCTCCTGCAAGCACACACACCCTCTGTCAAAAAAATTTTTAATGGGACCAGCAGTTAGTGTAATGGCTATGTCCCTGGACTCCCATGTAGTCGACCGCGGATCGCGTCCCAGACCTGGTGGCTTAAAACTCACGCCGGGTGCATGTGCGTGCGTGCCCAAGATCCCTAGAGGAGAATGGAGGAGAAGGGATTGCAGCATGGCCATCCCCCCTGGGGGGTGATTTCTTGCTTTCTGTCTCTCTATCTCTCTCTGTCTGTCTGGCGAGCGCACGCGCCCTATAGCAAAAACCTCTCCAAAAAAAAAATTTTAAATACTGTACCCCACAAAGATTTGCATAGGATATATGTAAACTAGAAATCATAGTTAATTAATTAATTAACTATAAGAAAAGTGTTGGCAAAACTAGATATTTGCATGAGGATGAATGACATTAGGTCCTTAGCTCACACCACATAGAAAACCTATTAAAATTAGGTTAAAGATTTCAATATAATACTTGAAAGAGTAAAACTACAAGAAGAAAATATAGAGAAAAAGACTGGGCAAAGATTTGTAGGATATGACACCAAAAGTATAGACAACAAAAGTCAAAAATGGCAAATAGGATTACATGAAATTACAAAGCGTTTGCCCCACAGACGAAATTTTTTACAAGAGAAAACCCAGGGATTTGGAGAAAATATTTACAAATTATAAATCTGATAAGAGGCTAATATCCAAAATAAATATATAAGGAACTTGAATAACTCAGTAGCTAGAACATACTTAATGTGATTTGAAAATGGGCAAATGACCTTAACAGATACTTTTGAAAGAAAGACATATAAATGGTCAACAAGTACATTTTTAAAATACTAAATATCTGTAATAATCAGGAAAATACAAATTAAAATAATGAGATATTAGGGAATGAGAGAGAGAAAAAAAAAAACCAATAGAGCATCTCTGATAGAACCCTGATGCTGTGAGCCACCACCAGGTAGGTTCAGCCAGCCCAGATCATGGGCACAGAATTTGTACCAGGAAGCTTCCCATGTGGATATGCCTCATAAAAGTCACACTTTACTGATATACCACCATCCAACCTTTTGTTATGTAGCATTTTTTAAACCTAGTAGCTCAATCTTATGCTCTAAATAGTTGAGGTTTTCTAAGAGACCAATAAATAAATGTTTTTGATTCAATTCAGTGATATTTGAGTTTATATAACTAATTTGTAGTGAAAAATCATTGATAAACAGGAATTTCATCCCAAAATATCACATTTCTAGAGTTTGTTGATTTTATGTGTTTTCAAGTCCATCTGTAAGGACATCACCACATTGATTCACCCAATCATCATAATCCTACCTAGGCCTGATCTTGTCTTCTCAGCAAATCTTATCTCATGAAGTATATTTTTATGCAAACCTATGATTTGATTCTTCCTATCTCCTGCTTCATGTTAACAACCATTATTCTTTCTTTAATATTTCTTTAAGACTTCCAAATATGCCATGCAATGTTACTCCACTGGATTTGGCTATTTCCTTTTCTTATCATTTTTTTCATACCTTCTCTCACTTCTCATTACATACTCTTTGCCTGTTGAACTGCTGAGATTTACTTAGGATGAAATGTCCTATTTTTCAGATTTCTGTGCTTTTCTTGCATCACTGGAATTAGTTTTATTTTAGTTTTCAAATATGCTATATTTTATATTTATTAATTAGGATCACACAATCCTACTTATTTTATAGAATAATTTTATTTTTAAGTTTATTTAATTTATTCCAAGGTAGACTTGTGTTAGAATCGTAATTATTGCTTGAAATTTTTCTACAGAGACAAAGAGAGTCAGAAATATAGCATCTCTTAACAGTATATCTATGCCACGATCCCCTCTCCAGCCTTCAGGCATGTGTGGGCCAAACATACTCAAGGATGTCTCCAGATATGAACCTGAAATCTTCCCGTGTGGTCTGCCTCTCATAGTATAACATTTTACCTCCGTGCAAACATTCAGTTCCTCTATACAATAATTTTTAAGATAATATATCATATTCATGTACCTGATAGTCTCCTCAGCATTTCACTTGTATTAGGCCATTTATTCTCATACCAAACACTCAAGTAGCTACTAATACTTCATGAACTGATTATTCTCTATTTTCTCCTTCACACCTGATCCACTGTTTACCTCTCGTGGTACTCTGTCCAGTCAGAGGAAAGCAATAGCAAGAGCTACGTGGGAGGAAAGATAGAGTCATCCAGGTATTCTTCAGGTCGATTCTTGCTTAGTCACTACGTCTGACATAGATGCATCTTTCCTTGAAAACATTTAATTCCACATGGCCCTGCTCTGCAGTTCATTCTCACTGATTTCTAACAACACTTTTGCCTAACTTCTTTCATTAATCTTAGTGGTGGTAACAGCTTTCCTGGGTAGTTTCTTTGTTCTTCATCCCTTGCTTTTCATTTTAACCTTAAACACATACTTGTAAATAGTTTCTTTGTTAACATCACTTTTATTGAATCATTTTTTTGATATACTATATTCTCTCCATTTTGCAGATAAGGAAAATTTAGAACAAAAAGATTGATGCCTCAAGTTTGCACTACAAATAGTGTAATAATGATTTGAAACCAGGCAATCTGATGTAGTCTTTGTACCTAAAGGCTATGCAATAGTGCCTCTATATAGCAATACATGTAGGATGCATAGAATTGTTCAGAAAGACCTTGGGAGTAAAGGGAATATGTGATATTCTGAGGGTTAAACATTAACTCATCACTATATTGGTTAGAAAGTACCTTAAGAAATTTAATCATGCAGTATTAACTGGAAAATTATATTAACAACATTAGGAAAGACTGCAAAACATTAAAAGCTAGAAAATTCGGTGGCCCTTCTGAGAGAAAACAAAGACAAGAACAATAAATGAAACGATGTCAGTGTCCAACCCTGAGTGTTCAGAGTACTTCAAAATTTAGTGCATTGTCAAGGTTATCTCATATACGTGGGACCAACTAGGCTACCTTTCACTGGTGCCATTAAGCATTTACTACATCTCACTAAGGAATTTTATTATTATACTGTCATCCAGCAGCCTTATGATTTTGGTTTGTTTCTGTTTTTTATTTTTCATAGAAGAGGAGAATGTATTAATCATACATACTAAAGATATGCTGTACCTGTAGGGATTGTATTCTTTCTTTAAAGTACTGGATAAATTGATATTGTGAATGTATTTATCAGTCCTTTGTGTTTGGTTAGTGGGTATCTGACCCTGCAGAATAGAGCTGCTTTCAAAGATCTAAGGAAATTGCATTTTTATACCTGCTAGACTTAGGGACAATTATTTTATTATAAAGAGAAGAGTATTTTTCAATTTAAATGCTGGAAGAAAGGAATAATAGAAAGGCAATATACTTTACAATTAGCTGAGAAACATGAATGCTAAAGACGATACATTTTTCTAAGGAAATATTAATTATCAGCATCATCCAAAAATAGCACTTTTGAAACACCTATCTGTATGCCAATTTCTCCTAGTCATTCCTTGTTAACAACCACAGCTCTCAAAGGATTCAAACTTTATAGCCTAACATAGAACATGTCATCAAAAACACAGAAACAACTAACCGTGAGTACTGAAGTCAGCTTGGCAGTATCATTTCTCAGGGTGAAATAATAAATTGTCATTCTTATCTATAAACAAGTCTCTTGTTAATTTTATTTTATCAAACTATTCCACAAAGAACTGACTTAATCAACATTTTACATAATCTTAAAAATAGATCTTGGACCCTAAAATGGCAGAGGGTCCCTAAGATGTCGGCGTCCGCCCCCGGGCTCAGCGCTACTATGGAAGAAGCATAAAAATGAGACAAAAGATAGAGTAGAAACAGACACAGGCAGCCTGAGCCTAGGTAGGCCAAGCAACCTGTGCTGCCCAGATGAACTGGACGTCTTTATTTATAGAACAAGGAGACATTACATATGTATGTTTTAGGACACTTCATACATTGGTTGCCAGGTTACAGACAATAAGAAGCAGTTAACAAATCTATGAGGGCTTAGTCACACCAGGCCAGGTGTATCCCTTGGTGATAATCCCATCAAGAGAAAATCTCATCTTCCTTTCTAATGCAGAGAACTAGCTGTTAGGTGTGGGGAAGGAGCTAAAGATCTTCTTGCACCACCACACCCAGAGTAGGCTAAGGAACCTTTCAGATGCAGAGCAGGGATTGGATTTTACCAAGATGTTTCTTGAAGTCTATCACATGTGTCTGTTGGAACGCCCCTAGCAATTTCCACCCTTGCTCTGTCTGCAGCCAAGGTCAAGGAAAGACAAGTTACAAGGTTCTGCCAAACCCCAAAAGAGCATGTGTTGTTTGCTCAGAGCATGTCCCCACACCTCAGACTCTCTCTCTTAAACATGTCCCAACACTAAGAGATTAAGTCTAATAACTTTAGTTCATCTGACTCTGATACCTGTGTACTGTAAGTGATTCTTAAGCACCTAGACCTGTAATGACACACCCCGGTTGGACTCTAGAGCCTGTCATTTCCCAACTGTGCAAGACTAGAGGTGTCTTAATTTACGGCAGGCAAAAACTAATACCTAAATCTCAGGGTTCTTATAAAGCTTAAATAAAATGCATATGTGTTTGATATAGGACCACACAAAGCAATAATTACCATTATGATTGATGATAGAGTTCTAGTAAGCATTAGGCCAGCCCTGTGGACTAGTGGTTAAGAGACCTGGATTCCATATGGTTAATCATGATTGGAATTCTGGTCATGGTGGATTAAAGCACATTAAGCCTGAGTGTGTGCATGTCTCTAATCCCCAAAAAATAGATAAATGGAGGAAAAGGGACTGTGATATGATCACCTCCCAAGGAGAGTGCTTTGTCCCACTCCCTCAGTCTGTCTCTCCCTGGAAAGTCCATGCACTCCCTCTGGCAATTAAAAAAAAAAGAACTCTAGTAAGCCTAATCATAATATAAACCTACCTTTGGTTACTAAAAGTAACTCCAGAACTTTGTAGGGTCTCACGTTAACATTATATTAATCATCATTTTGATTAAAATGAGCATATTCACAACTTCATGGAAATCTATGGTTAATAAATGCTATGTAAATCAGCCTTTACTGGACTTACATCTTTTATGACAAATAAATTGGGGAAAGATTATACTAATTAATATATTTTTAATCATGAGGAAATGTACAGAAATATTCAAAATTAAACACATCTTACAAAAATATTTTGACAAAGAATTTTTTTTAATATCTGGGTCAGAAAAAATTCTTAAGACTATAGCAGGTATATTTGGGTCATTTTAATTGCCAGTGCTTAAAATTTAGTAGGAGGTTTATAAAAAGACATTTTTTAATTGAACAAATAGGTATTGTTTCAATCACTTGATAACTAGTGTGTAGATCTAGAGATGGGTTTTGAGATGATGGAAAAATATTTACCTTTGGAGAGCTTATATTGACATATGAAGGAGTCTTCAAAAAAGTTTATGAAGATGTTTATTATAAAAGCACTGTGGATGAATTTCTTTTTGTTTTATTTTTATCAAAATAAACTCATATGTTAATTCCATTCTCCCCAAACTTTCTGAAGTTCCCATATATAGATACATATTTTTTTTTAATTAATTAATTAATTTATTTTTGTATATACTTTCAATCATATTGTTTGGCTTACAATGAGACCATTTCGATATGTGAACATTTCTCCCCAGACCCGCTGATCGAAATATCTTCAACAGATAACACCACACCTCCCCATCCTGTCAATGCTCTACCTCTGTATCCCTTCTCCAAATGTCTTTCGTTGGGCCCCACTCCTCCACATACACCTCATCTGACATTCACACCCATCTCTTGTGTTTGTTCAACTGTTAGTCAATCAGTTTCAGACATAGAATGCAGACAAAGGGTATATGTTAAGTGGGGACATACAATGTCTCTCCTTCATAGCCTGGCTTGCCTCACTCAGCAGTACATCTTCCATATTCTTCCACTTTCTGTCAAAAGCCAGGGCTCTGTTGGTTTTTATGGCTGAGTAGTATTCCATAGAGTATATGTGCCACAGTTTTTCAATCCATTCCTCCATACGGGGGCATCTGGGTTGGTTCCATGACTTAGCAATTGTGAATAGTGCCGCAATAAACATCGATGTGCAAGCACTTTTCCAATGAAGAATTCTTCTGTCCTTTGGGTAGATACCGAGGAGTGGGATCTCTGGATCATATGGCAGATCTATCTGTAGATTTTTGAGGAATCTCCAAATTATTCATGTTTTCATATATATATATATATATATATATATATATATATATATATATGTATATGCATATATTTTTTTCTTTTGAGAGAGATGTTTTTGCAATAGGGTGCATGTGCTCACTCCAAAGACAGAGAGACAGAAAGTGAGAAATCACCGCCTCCAAGGAGGATGGCCATGCTGCAATCCCTTCTCCTCCATTCTCCTCTCAGAATTTTGGGCATGCATGTACAATCACCCAGTGGGTGTGAGTTTTAAGCGGCTGGCTTTGGGACTCAAACCACCATCAACAAGTGGGAGTGCAATGATGTAACCATTATGCCATCTACTGGTCTCTTGTTTTCATATATACATAAAAACAGTCCAAGTTAAGCATTCTGAGTTGACCGATGGATCTACTCTCTGAAGTTTTTAAGGTCTAGACATGCCTCCCACCTTGTCTCTCTGTCATCCCCTGAGGCATTATGTTTATCTGCATGGTCAAAGCCACATCTGAGGAGAAAATAGAGTGTCTAGAGGTGTGCCCAATGCTTCAAGGTGCTTGCACAGTATTGGCACCCACCATTTCTGTTCATACTATGTTGTCAAAACTTTTATCACTCACTTAATCTAATTGTTACACATAAGAACAAGGAAGGCTAAGAACTATAGCATTTCTGGGTAGGCATATATATTTTTCTTAATTAAAAATCAATGCAATAAATCAATCTAGTTTATTATTGCACACCTACCTGAGTCACATCACTAAGCTTTTACAGCATGTTAAGAAGAACCAGATGTTTGTATGTCAGACAAGAGTTAAATGGAAAGACTCAAATCCCAGTGCTATGAGATTAGAGAACAGAGATACCATGGGGGGTTTCCATGTATTTGGCAACAGTATATGCTAAAGTGAGCTCTAGAAAATGAGTTGAGATTTGAACAGGTGGAGAGAGAAGAAGGTAGTCAAAGAGAGGAAACAGTGCATGTAAACACATAGGAAAAGGATTCTTATACATAGAAAGGACATGTCCTATTGTAGCAAAACTGTTCATATGGTAACTAATAAATGAATGACATACATTGTCTGGGACATTAAATACACTTTGCCTTGTACCATGTTCTCTGACATAGGTGTTTTAAAATACATACATGTTTAAGTCTCATTCATATTACTCTTATTTTTATTATAAAAGAGCACTTAAATGATGCTAAAATAGGACCAACATTGAGGCCAGAGTATGGTATGGTGGATAAGGCACTGAACTTCCACATGACTAACCTTGGTTTGAGTCCCAGACCTGGTAGGTTAAAATCACACTGGGCATGCATACATGCCAATAATTCCAAGAGTAGAATGGAGAAGGGATTGGACAAAGCCATACTCCCAGGGGGTTAATTTTGATTTCTTACTTCCCCTCTCTAACTCTGTCTCTCTAAGGAACACACATACCCTACAGTTATAACATTATATATATATATATATATATATGCACACACATACATACATATATATGTGTGTGTGTATATAATTAATACATATATTAATTATATATACACAGATATACAGTAAATTAATTATTAATTATATATACACACATATACATATATGTGTATATTATATGTGTATATATGTATATGTGTGCTCGTGTGTGTGTAGATATAGATATATATATCTATATCTACACACACACATGCACACACATGTGCATGTGTGTGTGTGTATATGCGTGTATGTGTGTGTGTGTGTGTGTACAAACAGCCAGCCTGTGATAGTTTTGGGTCTGGATTCCACATGGTCAACTGTACAGTTGGAATCCTGACTTTAGTGCTTGAAAAACACACCAGGCATATTGGCATGCATGCCCAAAATCCTGAAAGAAGGCAGAAATGTAGAAGAAGAAATTCTAATGTGACCTTTCCCCATGGGGGCTATTTTCTCACATTCCCGCTCTGTCTCTCTCTCTCTCCAGGGAGCACATGTGGCTTCTGGCAAATTTAAAAAGAGAGAGAAAGAAAGGTTAAAATAACTAACGTAAAATAGTCAGTGAGTGAAAAAAAATCAGAATTTGAATCCTATTATTTCATCATTTCAGGGACCATAGCAATTCCCTAAAATCAGCATATTTATTTTGTCTTAATTAGATTCATATTTAATCTGATATTTAATCTAATCAAATATTTCTGAAACTTATAGGAAAATTGTAATAGTAGAGTCTGGTTTATTCTTTTTGCATTTTCCAGAGAGCATGTGCACTTAGAGAGAGAAATAGACAGAGAGAGAGTGGGAGAGGGGAAAACACCCTTCCAATGGAGCGTGCTCACGCTGTAATTACTCTTTCTTCATTTCTCTCCCCTTTTGGATTTTGGGCATGCACACACATGTGCCCAACATGCTTCTCATGAGACTCATATGGTGCAGATTGTCATGTAGGATCTGGCTCCCCCAATCACTAAGCTATGGGCTAGACTAATGGTGTGATACATCATTTTTTTATTTTATTTTTTTACATTTAATCACTGTGTATCATTACAGCATACCAAATGAATTTTCCCATCATGAATACACTACCTATCAGTGCAGAAAAAGACATTACCATAAACATAATAATCAACAGATTTCTTTCCATTTTGGTCCCTTAAATGTTTTACTTCTTTCATCTTCCCCTTGATTCCCTTCCTGTATGCTCCCCCATTTCCCACCCTCCTCCCTCATTTTCTCCAGTATCATCATTGCTCACCATGCTTTTTTTTTTTTTTAAATAGGATTTGGCAATAGGGTGCTTGTGCTCACCAGAAAGACAGAGAGAATAAAAGAGACAGAAAGCGAGAAACCACCCCCTGGGGGGATGGTCACGCTGCAATCCTTTCTCCTCCATTCTCCTCTCAGGATCTTGGGCACGTACGTGCATGCACCTGGCATGAGTTTAAGCCACCGGGTCTGGGACTCGAACTGCGGTCTACTACATGGGAGTCCAGTGGCATAGCCATTACGCCAACTGCTGGTCCTAGCTTACCATGCTTTTATACTATCCAATCATTCAGTTTCTGCCGTTGAGTGAGGACATTCAGTATATATTCAGTGGGGGTCATACAATGCCTCTTTTTCACCATCTGACTTCCTTTACTTTGCAGTAAATCTTCCATATATTTCTACTTTCTATCAAATGCCAGGGTCTTATTTTGTGGCTGAGTAGTGTTCTGTAGTGTATATGTTCCACAAATTTTCAATCCATTCATCTGTTCATGGACATTTGGGTTGGTTCCATGTCTTAGTAATTGTGAATAATACCACAATAAACATGGATGTGCAAGTGTTTTTCCAATTAAGCACTTTCCTATCTTTTGGGTACAAACCCAGGAGCCAGATCCTACATGACCATCTGCACCATATGAGTCTCATATGGTAGTTCTATTTGTAGGTCTTAGAGGAACCTCCATATTGTTCTCCACGGTGTCTGTACTAAATGCATTCTAAGCATCCTCTTCATGTTACACTTCGGTTCTGTGAGTCATGTAAGATAATTCATCATAGGTATTTTACAAAATATTCAAAGAATATCTTATCATTGTATTTAGTATTACAAACATGTTTATGGACATCACTAACCCACAAATAAAGCATTTTCCATGCTTAATTATTATTTATTATTTGGAATTTTCTTTACCAGGGACCTTCTAGTAAAGACTGTCTTAGTAAAGAATTTAGCTACCCATTTTAGGACAACACACACTCCAGTCAAAGAATAACAAAAATTTTTTAAATCTACATTTTCACCAGAGGAGAAGGGGTAGAAGGCATTATGTAAACAAACACACCATCTTAAAACTGGTATATTTATTTTATGCATCTGCTTCTCTTCTCTTTGGGCTATTTATATTTTAAGCATAGTAGTTTCTCAAAGGTAAAATGTTTTTAAAAATTAAAAGGAAAATTCATATTTATAAGAGCATTAGAATGAACTGTGCCCCTATACCTTGCTTTTAATGGCTTATTAATAAACACTTCAGAGAACAAAGGCAACAAAACACAAATTACTTTTCTTCTGTATGTATTATTTTTATTCATTAGCATATATTAAGCATACCCAACTATGCTGGTGCTGTATAGAATGAATAAAAGCTAAACCAATGATTAGGCTATAATCTGGTGCTGTATTCACAGTAGGTACCCAGTAAATATGTGTGAGTGAGCCTCCCATTTCCCTACTAATAGTTAAAGGAAGGTCAAAATAGTTAAGGAAGGATGGTAGAAGGAAACCCTATATTTATTGTGGAGAAAGTCTTATATTATGCTTGAGATTTTATGCCATAACTCTCCTCAGTCTCAGAGCCTTAAAAATGGCATAACATACACTTCATAAAACATTTTCTTTGTTTGCCAGAGGATGCATATGCTCATGAGGCGGAGAGAGAGAGAGAGAGAGAGAGAGAGAGAGAGAGAGAGAGAGAGAGAGAGAGAGAGAGAAGGTCAGAAACTGCTCTCCATGGGGCATGTTCATGCATCAATCCCTTCTCCTCCGTTTCTCCCTCATTTCTGGACTTAACACTCACACCACAGGCTAGTCCCTTCCCAGAGGCTTTGATTTCGGTTCTTTTCCTCAAGTGAACAAGGTCCCATGGTTTATATCAAAGATAAAGAACTCTTTCCTTTCAGTAATGAAGTGCGATAGGTCACTGTATTCTTTTGCAGCGTTGGATTTCATTTGGATTATGAGGTAGGGTAGTAGAATCATCACTTGTAATCAGTCACTTTCCAACTTGGAACTATGTGTCTTAGGGCTTCTTACACTTAAACTCCAATAATTATTGAAATATTCGCATATGTGAACTAAGTTTTATTTGAATTAAAGTAATAATAGCTAACTCTTAGTGAGATTGCAAAAAGTAGTCTAGATAAACTATGTAATAGTATCACATAGACTAGACATTCACTAAACTTTTCTCAGTATTGGAAAAATATTCCTATAATAAAGAATCCAGTCTTCAGAGGCAAAAAGTACATGAGATGAATGACTTTTCTGACTTCCCTCACTTGTGACTAAAGGAACTAGTCTTTGATTTCACATCGCTTTTTCTCTTTATGTTCTTAGTCAAAGTACCATTTATACACAAAGAATTCATCCATTTTGAAGTATAATTTTTGATGACTTAGCACAAAGCATAGAACACTGAAACCATAATCATATCAACATATCTGATATTTTCACATGTCCTAAGAAGTTCTCTCATAAACAATGTAGTCAATCACTCCCACTCTAACCTCATGCTACACCTCATTTAACTTCTGTCATTACAGTTTTTCTTATAAATTTTTATGTAAATTAAATAACATACTATGGATTCTTTTTGGAGTAGGTGTAATTTAAAAAATAAAATCTGGGCCACAGGTGGCATAATGGTTAAGGGTGCCGGACTCCCACCTGGCCAACTGTGGTTTAAGTTCCAGACCTGGCAGCTTGCTTTCTCACTTTCTCTCTCTTTCTCTCTTTCCTTCCCTCTCTGGTCAAATTAAAATGAATAAATAAACTGAAATAAAATAATTATTTAAAAATAAAACAAAATCTATAGTTGGATATATATCTTTATATTTTCTTCTTTTTCTTGCTGAATATTTTTCCATTTTAAGAATAATCATATTTGTTGATTCACTTGTAAATGGAAATTTGTATAGTATTCCATTTTTATGAAGAAAATTGCTATGATATGTCTTTGGATATATATTTTATATATTTTCATTTCTCTTGAGTAAAGATCTATGAGCATAATATCTGGATCTTATAGTAAATATATGTTTAAGTTTTTAAGAAGCTGCCAAATGATTTTCCTAAGTAGTCCTGACATTATACATTTCCATTAGCAATTCATGAGTGTTCCAGTTGCTACAAATCCTTACTAACGCTTGGTATACTTCAATATTTTTTAATTTTGGCTAAGCTAATATTTGCTAAGTATTATCTTCTGGTTTTAATTTGCACACCCCTGATGATTAATGATGTTGTGCATATTTTTATGTGTTTATTGGTCATTTAAATATATTAATTTAAAAAAAATTTGTTCTTTTTGAATGGATTATTTATTTTCATATATAGTTTTATTTTTGTTGGGTGGATAGCTAGGACTAGCATTGCTAGATTGTATTATTGTCTGCCTTATTTATTATAGCCATCCTGGTGTCTGTGAAATGGTCTCTCACTGAGGCTTGTAATTTTCAGTTGTGTTGAAAATTAAATTCAAGATCTCTTCATGTGCTTATTTGCCATCTGTAGGGTACTTCAAAAAGTTCATGGATATATAGGTTTACTTTGGTGTAAACAAATTTTGAATTTCAGTTTTTTATAATATAAGCTTCTGTAAATATTTTAAAGGTCATTCATATGTTTTTGATAGTGAGATGTCTGTTGATATTTTTATTTTTATTTTCTAACTGATTTGTTGCCTTCTTTAGTTTTTAATTGTCAAAGTGTGTTTGAGCTTGCCAGAAAGAGACAAAAACACAGAGGGAGAGGCAGGGGGAGAGAAAGAACACACCCCCAATAGGGCATGGTCACATGGCAACCTTTCTTCTCCAACTCTTCAGCCTGTTGGGATTTTGATAACATGCATACATGCCTGGGTATGTTTTTCAAGCTGCTGAGGACAGGATTTGAATCACTGTCAACCATGTGGAATCTGGTTTCCAATAATTACCTCTTAAACAATATGTTGTGATGCTGGGCACAGTAATGTTTTCTTTATTACACTTCTCAGGATACTAGGACCTATAGTTACATCTTTCTCATTTCTATTTTTCTAAAGCAATTGCTTTCTAATTCTTACTCTGTTTCTAGAATTCAGTAGCCCAGTGAAATTTTTTTAGTTATCCCTGTGTTAATATTACTTCGCATGTGATATTGGGTACAAAGTAGATTTGTAATAAATAATTATTGAATTAATGTCTGATGAATCCAATGCATGCTTTCCACAGTAAGTAATAGACAAGGAGTTTATTGTTAGTCATTGCAAACTGTAACTTTAATATTAGTATAATAATATTAACATACTGCTCTCTATATTTGGATGCTGAATGATGAACTAGAGGATTTATTCCCAAACATAAGTGAAATATAGAGCTGTTAAGCATTGAGACATGAACCAGCATCAAACTATCTAACACTTTTGTAATATATAGTTTCTATGTAGTTCCATAGCAACTGTCAAAACACTTAAATTATTTTATTATTTTATTAATAGGAAGTATATGATCACTTGAATGAAACACTGCTATTTTAATTTGATATTTGTTATAAATTGAAATTAAATAATTTAATTTCATTTTATACAAGTAATTTTAAATATTAGATCTTGCATATTATGTAGATCATAAATTTCTTTTCATTACTATTTACAGACAGGGTCACAGTAGGTGTAGCAGTTAAGAAAACTGACTCTAGAATTAAGCTGAAGTTCATATCCTTGCTTACATAACTTACGAGCTTAAATAAGCTTTCCAACTTGAGGAATGAAGGGATTTTTTTTTTTTTTTTGAGAGGTTTTTCGCTATAGGGAGCGTGCGCTCTCGCCAGACAGACAGAGAGAGACATAGAGACAGAAAGCGAGAAATCACCCCCCAGGGGGGATGGTCACGCCGCAATCCCTTCTCCTCCATTCTCCTCTCGGGATCCTGGGCACGCACGCACACGCGCCCGGCGTGAGTTGTAAGCCACCGGGTCCGAGACGCGAACCGCGGTCGACTACGTGGGAGTCCAGCGACATAGCCATTACGCTAACTGCTGGTTCCCAAGGGATTTTTTAAGAGAGAATTTTGCTAAAGTTTTTGTGCACTTTCCAGAGAGACAGAGAGAGAGAAAGTGAGATATCACAACCTGGGAGGATGTCTATGCCATAATTCCCTCTTTTCGCTCTTCTTTTAGGATTTTTGGCATGCACACACATGCACCTAGCTTGAGCTTCGAACTGATGAGTCTGGGACTCGAACTGCAGTTGACCATGTTAGAGTCCAGAGTCTTAACCACTATGCCATCTGCTGGCCCTGAGGGAAATTTATTTATATTGACTTCATGGTAGGAAGTCAGTGTTTTTTTTTTTTCCAGAAATATTTGGTCAAGAACAGTTCTCTAGAAAGCAAATAATTTCATGTCTGAATAGTCATTTTTTAATACAATTTGGATTTTATTTACAAAGAAAGAGAAAAGTTATTGGCTAAAGTTGTTTAAATGAGTAGGCGGGAAGACATAGATAACAAAAGGAAAAATAAATTGGACACAGAAATCTGAGCCAAGAAGGAGAGGGAGAGGCCATACTGGGGATGCACCCAGGAAGCCTCTCTTGTTCTCTACTTATTAGGGAAAAAGAGGAAGGAAGGTTAATCTTAGAGAAATTTGCTTTTTAAAGGGTTAGAAAGATAAGGGTCATTCCTGGAGCAGGGTGGTTTCAGATCCATAAGGGGGGTGGGGGTATGGCTAAATGACCCCAGAGGCTGGACTGCACACCTTGAAATTTGGAGAACACATTTATCAGATTACACATGTAGAAAAGAGTTCCATCCTAATTCCTGAAACCTGTGAAAATGGGTCCTTACATGGCAAAAAAAAAAAAAAAAAAAGAAAGATAACACATGTATCTAATGACCTTCCATCGTTTTCAAGCAGGAAGGCCAGAGTACAAGTGTTTTTCCCATTTCCCCTGCGGTCATTAATTCGGAGTTCATAAATCCAAGGTGTTTCAGAAGCATGATGTTGCTGTTTTCTAACACAGAATATAATTTATTTTTAGCTCAGTTTAGAAAGAAGTCTCCATTAGTTATTTTTTTAAAGTTAGTTTACCACATTGAAGGAAAAAAAAAAAAAAGAGTGCCAATAACCTAGGTTACCAAAACACATTGCTGTCATAGAAACTGAGAATATGTTAATCAGTTGCAGAGGCCTGAGATTATCCAGAGGAGAGTTCATGAGTAACACACATTAGTAGTAGTGGGTAGGTATCATTTATAGGGCGATACTTCTGTGGGTCTTGATGTGGTCAAAGTTCTATAAATAGGCTAAACAGATAACACATAGCTTTATACTATTGGAATCACTTTATATAAACAGTATTCAGTTTTGATCATTTTGATTGTATAAGTAGTAATACCAATAATAATAAGTCATAATAATATAGTATCTCGACTTTATGTATCTTCAGAAGCTATAATTAAGACTATTGTTTTGGGACCAGCAGTTAGTGTAATGGCTATGTCTCTGGACTCCCACGTAGTCCACTGCGGTTCACGTCCTGGACCCAGTGGCTTAAAACTCACGCCGGGCGCGTGTGCGTGCGTGCCCAAGATCCCGAGAGGAGAACGGAGGAGAAGGGATTGCGGCGTGGCCATCCCCCCTGGGGGGTGATTTCTCGCTTTCTGTCTCTCTGTCTCTCTCTGTCTGTCTGGTGAGCGCACACGCCCTATAGCAAAAACCTCTCCAAAAAAAAAAAAAAAAAAAAAAAAAGACTATTGTTTTGTGTCAAACATAGTGACATTCAATATGTTTTTTCACACAATTTTATTGCAATATTTATTTAAAAATAGACCGCTTATTACAGTTTAAAAAAACCTGAACTTTGAAAAAATAGACATTTATTTTCATACATTCTATAAAATTCAACATCTTTCTTTATTGTTTTTGTGAGTGCATAAAGAGGACTGAATTGAATTGTTTCATCTTTTCTTTTTTAGTTTCCTACATTTATCTTTTGACAGAGGCGCTAGTGAGAAACAAATCAGTGCTAAACACGAACCTCAGGAGACAGAAAGCAGGAATCAGACTGGCTTGGAAAATTAATCAACATAGCAATCTGTCCCTAAATGAAAGAGGTTATTTATTTCAATGCAAAGTCAATTTTGTGGGCCATGTGAAATTATATATTGAAATGAGGTAAAAGGAGTCATATAGTTTTCTAGAATGTTTTTAAAGATGGGCCATCACTAAAATGATCTCTTAAGATAAAATAGTTGTGCCTGTAGGTGGTGTGGACTGGACTCCCATGTGGCGGACCATAGTTCGAGTCCCAGACCTGGTGGCTCGCTTTCTCACTTTTCATCTCTCTCTCTCACTCTGTCTCTCTCCGATCAAATTAAAATAAATAAATAAAGTTAAATAAAATAATTCTTTAAAAACAAACAAAAAATATTTCACATCACAGCAAGTACAGTAATATAGTTTGCCATAGAGTGTTGTCACAAAAAGGAACCATCACATTATTTGTTATTAACAGATCCAAAAATGCCTCAAAGAGCTTGGACTATTTTCTTTTGCTGCGTTGCAATTGAAATATATACCCAAAATAGAATTGTTTAGCAACTGATTATGGGTCATTCTTAGGGAAATTTATACATTAAGTTATATTTAGTGCTTTGCACATTAAGTTATATTAAATGCTCTGATCTACCATTTGGATGTCCTCTTCTGATTTGTGTACATAGCCTGTATTATTTTCCATTTCTTCCAGGGATTTAGAATCTTTAAACTTTTTTTATTCTATTTTCTATTTTTTTTTACATACTATCAAGCATTGCCTTCAAAGTAGCAAACCTTACTAATCACCTATAAAAAAATTAAGTCAATGCATATTAGTTCTGTGGGTGATTTTTAACCATCATTTTTAATTGTAACATAAAATGTTCATCTTTGTTAAATATTTATAGTCATAAATGTGTATGTCACAGTTTTTGAACTGGTGTTGTGATGATCTGAATTCTGCTGTTCTTTCATATGTTGAAGCCTTAATGCACATTCTTTCAAAATTTTATTCTATTTGGAGACAAGGCCTTCACAAAATGATTAAGTTAAAATGAGGTCATTAAAGTGGTATATAATCTAACATAACTGGTGTCGTTATAAGAAGAGGACATTAAGAGACAGAAATGAATAAAAGGAAGACAATTTGAAGAAATGGATTGAGGATAATCATCCCAAGCCAAGGAGAGAGACTTGGAACAGATCTATTAATTATTTCTCTCAGAAGAAACCAATCTGGCTGACACTTTGATCTCCAGTTTCTATCCTTCAGAACTAAGACAATTAATTTCTGTTTTTCAGCTACACATTTTGTGGTACTTTGCTACAACAATGCAGCAAAGTAATGAAGATGCCTACTTTAATATTTCTTAAACATAGTTCACTTCTTAGTATGACTATATGGACAGTTAAGTCTCTTCAAATAAGCAGATATTGCAGTCTTTGCTCCTTAGATAAAATCAAATAAAAAGAAATCAGTAAATATATATTTATTCACTAACTACCGCATATAGAACTTTGAACAACACTGGAGCATAAAATTTCTGCTCTCAAGAAACTGAAGTGATGGAGACAAAAATACAAATGATGCATAGATTACAAAATAGGTGCTCTTTTAGAATTATATGGGTGGCAATTGATTTATTATATGCTACCTTAGAAGTCCAGTTAGGGTGGAAGGATTGGGGGAAAGATAATTCCAACTGGGTATAATGTGGTATGTGATCTAGAAGTGGCATCTAAATTAAACTTTTAAACAATATTTCCACCAGTCAAGCTTAGTGGAAGACATGATAAAAGAGAAGAACAGATTGCAATAAACAGTATATATTAGATTAAACAAATCATATTCAAGGGACAAAATAGGGATAGTCATGTGGAGAAAAGATTCAAAATTAAATTTATCAATTTAGGATAGTTAAATAATAAAATTTAACTTATTTATTTATAAAGCAGTATGTAAAATAGGGAATAACATACTGGATAGATGAAATACTACTAAGTACTTAATATTGAGTAAAAATACTTTTGTATATATAATACTTGCTTTACCACAGATAAATTATAAAATCAACTCTCTCCAACCTTTTATATATAAAATAAAATTTGAGTAAAAATCATTTCTTACTTTGTAGTATAGTGTCAAGGGAAGTTCTGTCAAGATTGGAAGTCTCTTACATAGACATTCTGATTTTGCTACCAATGAAACAAAAACATGTTTGGGATAAAAGCATGTTTAGGTAACATTATTTGCAATAAAGTTGTTTTGGTCTTGGTTTTTGTATATTTTCTTATAACTTCAATAAACTTAGTAGAGTCTTTGAATTTTATTTTTTGTGAAATTTAAGGCTGGCCCCATACAAAAGTGGTAAATGCTGCATGAAGGAAGCTAGATCTCATGTGGCTGACCATGATCTCACCACGGTTCAAATCCTGGCCAAGCAGCTTAAAAAACACATAATATACATGTGCGTGTGTGCCCCAGAAATGAATAAAAGGAAGAGCCTGATTGGATGGAATAATGGAGAGAAAGGGATTGCATGTTCCCTTTATATGCATATATATATACACACACACGTATGTGTTGTGTGCTTGCGTATATATTCACAAATGGTAATAGTTTTAATTTTGGTAGAAGCTTTTATATTTGTTGCTTACATATCTCTAATCTCCTGTAGCCTTCATAAAAAATAAACACAGTCTTCGACCAAGGTTAATTTGGTTACTTTATGTTTGGTATACGTTATGCTAATGAACGTTAAATAGAAACCATTTGTTCAGGTTGATAATTACTCAGTCATGAGATCATGAGAATTCTGGCATTTCAGCCTATGTATAGTACAGACTTTTTTCACCTCTGTCTTAATAAGTAGATTTGACTCATTCCTGACCTAATGAATCAGATTCATAATGTTTCTTATTGGTTACAGAATGATTTCTTGAAGAATAAACTAGGGCAAATGGAGTGACTTATCTCTTACCTCCTTAAAAAATGGTACAAAGCTCAAGTGGCTTATGTGATTGGAAAAAGAAAAACCTCACTAAATTTAATTAGAGTCACTCCCATACTTTCTCATTTTCTTTTAATACAAGTATTTGTCTTACTAAAGAGCTTAATAGGAATATAAATGTCAATACGGAAATGAAACCACTGCCAAGGAGATAATGGAGAAATGTGTCTCCAGGCTGGGAAATGAGCACTGGGTAAAAAGAAAGAGTAACTTTTTTTCTAACAAGAATATTCACTTTCAGGACTTTCCCTGAATGGTTGACTCAGATTACATAAGCAAGCTAAGCCTGTGGTTACACAATGTTATAATTGTGTTTAAAATGGAAATTCAAAACTTTATACTTGCTAAATTTATATAGCATGATCGCATGAGGGGCTCTGCAGACAAACTCCTCTGTGAGATGGTGAAAATTAATTTTTGAGAAAAACAATAATTTTAAGCTTCTGTAAATTATTCTAAGAGAATACAGCAAATTAAAAAAAATCTGTTCAAGGAGGGTTGGGAAAATTAGATAAGAAAAGTGTGAATCTGTGGTACTTAAACCAAAATTGTGTCATCCCTGTATTTCTCAGCTCAACAAGATGAAAACTCTAGACTGGAGCAGACAATAATCCAGGCTTCCTTCCTCTGCTGCTCCTAGTAAAAAGGCTTTGTTGCTGGAAGGAGCAAGATATCAGCATTTCTCAATCTGCCGTCTATTACTTACTATAGAGGCTAAGTTCCGGGTGAATGTGGTTAAGAGATGGAGTTCCTTCCTCCCGGCATTCCTTCATTAATGGAGATTCTACCCATGGCACCATGAGAATCCTGGGTCCTCAAGCACATTTTCCTGGCTTGTAAGGCAGAGTGGTTGCTTCCCAAGAGAGACGAGACTTCAGACTATTTCCCACTGATCTGCTGAATACTTAACATCAAAAGCATAGGCATTCTCAGAGAGAACTGTGACCTTGTTCCCACATCCAGAGAGAGAGCCCTGACTTTGACATATGGCCTGCAGTAAGAAATAGTATTTATTCTTAAATGAATTGATTTAATTTGCAACCGAACCCAAAGAAGTTTAAGCCTAAGGACACTCTTCAAAACAGAGGAGGTTGAGATGAAAGGAAGTTAGAAGGAGAACTAATGCTTACTAAATATCAAGATAAATTTTAGGCTGGCTAATTTGCAAGAGAGATCCAGAAAAAGAAATCGCTTGAAAGAGCCCTCCCGGGATCAGAACAAATACCAAACATCTTTCAAAACTATTCCCTCAGCAGAACCCAAATTTGACTGGGTTAGTCCATAGAACAATTTATTCTCTAGGGCATTGTTAAATACAGTAGATCAATTAACAGAAAATATCAGAGATGAATAGCTGGATATGATCAGAGAACACTGTCGATACTGTTTTGTTTTGTTTTGTTTTAAGTCTCTGAGTGACTGTGGGAATGTCTTCTAGTGTTGATACCAGAAGCTTATCACTACACTGGGGCTAAGGGGAAGATGTAGATGACATCATTCAAATAAGCCAGCCAGGGGCTAGCCAATAGTGTGGGAGTTAAGGCAACTGGATCCATGTGGCTAATAGTGGGGTTTGAGAATCCCAGGCCTAGTGCTTGAAAAACATTCCAGGCATCTGTGTGCCTGCTCAAAATTTAAAAAAGAAATGGAGGAAAAGGGTCTGACCAAGGGAGGTGCTTTCTCACTTTCTCTCTCTCTCTCTTTCTATTTCTGTATCTTTCTGGTGAGCACACATATCCTATAGCAAATTTTAAAAATAAAATAAAAAACAATCCAACCAGTCACTTAACAACTAAGAAGACAAATAATAATTACATGACACAGAGGGGTTACCAGAAGTTGTTGTAATATATGATCTAAAAGGTACAGTTTATAGCAAAAAATTATAAGATATGAAAAAAATAAAGTATGATCCATATCATGGGGAAAAAGGATCAAGCAATAGATATGAGTTATGAGAATGACCAGATGCAAGATTAAACACAAAAATACTTTACTATAGCTATTAGAGATATATTAAATAACTCAAAGAAAGCATGATTACAGAAGCAAATAATGGTATGATGTCAAAGTCATATGAAAAAGTGAGTATAAATAAGACAGAAATTATAAGAAGAAAAATTCTGCAGTTGAAAAGTATAATAACTAAAAGTTAAAAACCACATGAGGAGCTCAAAATAGTTGTTTTAAATGACAGAAGAAATATTAATGAACTTATGGATTCATAAATAATACACAATCTGAACAACAGAGAGAAGATAATAGTTAAAAATAGAGATTAAGAGAAACAGAGTTATTATTAATTTAACAATACATAAACAATGCGTGTATCAGAGAAGAGTAGAAAAGGTAGAAGCAGGAAAAATATTTCATGGAAAAGTGGTTGACAAAGTTCCAAATTTATTGAAAAGCTACAATCTTCATATCTAGAAAGCTTAATAAACTTCAAGTAAAAAAATGCAAAATTACTCACAGACATACTATAGTAAATATACTGAAAATCAAAACAAGTAGAAATACTTGAAAGCAAAATCAAAACAAGTAGAAATACTTGAAAGCAACTAGAGATAAGTGATTTGTCACAATAGAAAAGTCTCATTTAGAGTTTAGGAATTACAGCTGATTTCACAACAAAAGCAATTGAAACTGGAAGCCATGGGATAATGAGAAAATGATGAAGGAAAAAATCCTGTCAACCTCTGGAGAGCACACGTGCCCTATACCAAAAACAAAAACAGAAACAAAAACAAAAACAAAAACAAAACATAGCACCAGTTGCCTGCACCACATTCTTGGACTTTCCAGACATTAGAATCTTGAGCTAAATAAACGTCTTTGTGTGTGTTTGTGTTTAGTAAGTCACCTAGTCTCAGGCATTCTGTTATAGCAACAAGAACAGACTAAGACAGTATTCCTTCCAATTCTTTTATTTATGTATAGTCAACAATAAAGTCCTCTTTTATTTCTCCTTTTCTTTTCTTTTCTTTTCTTTTCTTTTCTTTTCTTTTCTTTTCTGTCTTTCTTGGTCAATCCAACTAAAAGCTTGTCAAGTGTGTTGATCTTCTCAAAGAATGAGCTATTGGTCTCATTGATTTATTTTCTATTTTACTATTTTTTCATTAATCTTTGATCTAATATTTGTTATTTCTTTCCTTATGCTTGACATAGCTTGAGTCTGTTTATTTCTGCTGTCCTAGAGTAGAAAGTGGTTGATTAGAAATTTTTCATCTAAGTATATTCATTTACAGCTATAAATCATCCCATGAGGACTTCTTTAACTCTATTAAATAGTGGTATGTTCTGCCTTCACTTTTACTCACCTCAAAGTACTTTCTGACTTTTCCTTTGACCCACTCATTATGTAGATAACATTCCTCATGTGTTTTACTTATTTATGTTTTTATGTTCACATATTAATGTATTTTCCAAATTTCTTTCTCTCATTGATTTCTATTAATAATTTTACTCCATTGTTTGAAGGTGGTGCTTAATAGTAGATAATTTGGTCATGAGAGCTTTGCTTCATATGGTTAACTTATAGCATAGGTTTGACAAGAACACAATACTCAAAAAATAGCAACTACTATAAAGAATTGTATGTAGGGAACCAGCAATTAGCATAATGGCTATGTTACTGGACTCCCATGTAGTCGTCCGCGGTTCACGTCCCAGACCCGGTGGCTTAAAACTCAGCCGGGCGCGTGTGCGTGCGTGCCCAAGATCCCGAGAGGAGAATGGAGGAGAAGGGATTGCGGCGTGACCATCCCCCCTGGGGGGTGATTTTTCGCTTTCTGTCTCTATGTCTCTCTCTGTCTGTCTGGCGAGCGCACACGCCCTATAGCGAAAACCTCTCAAAAAAAAAAAAAAAAAAAAAGAATTGTATGTAAGTAAATTAGAACTTAGAATAGACAAATTGCTTAAGAAAGCCCATCAGAATTGACTCAAAAAGGAATGAACAATATAAATGGACTTATAACAAGCAGATAGATTGAATTAGTACTGATCTATCTGCAAAGAAAGTACATTACCCAGAAGCCTTTAGAGCTAAATTCTCCCAGACACTTAAAGAAGACTTTCTATCAATTCTTCACAAACTATTTAAATAAATAGGAGTGAGCTAACACTTCCCAACCTATTCTGTTAGGTATTTATTACCTCGATACTAAAATAAGAAAAATACCTCACAAGAAATAAACTACAGATCAGTATCACTTATGAGTCTATAAACAGATGTAAATCCTTATCAAAATGGTAGTAAATTAAATCCAGGCATGGATAAAAATTGTACAAGTAAAATTTATTCCAGGAATGCAAGTGGGTTTAACATTTAAAAAATAAATCAACATATCATATAAATATAATAAATAGCAAAACTCAAATGATCATCTCAGTAGATACAGGAAAAGAAAGTAGTAAAGGAAAGTGAAAGATCCCTGATTGCTGCCATAATAAATAACCACACACTTAGTGACTTAACCCATTTTTATTATCTTACTGTTCTCTAAGTCATGATCCTGAAATAAATCTTTCTGGGCTAAAATCAAGCTCTTAGCTGATCCCACCTGAAACAAGTTGTGAATACTAAAGTGATTTTCTGTTAGGATTCAACCAGAGAAACAGGCCCAATGACAATATATGTTGAGATTTACTCTAATTAGTTGGCATATAGGATTGTGGGCCTGCCTGCAAGTCTGAAATTCATAAGGCAGGCCATCATGAAAGGCACATTGGAACTCTTAGGCATAATCTAGGATATAGTCCCCAGTTACTCAATGAAACGCTCTTCTAGGTTGTTGCTGTAAAGATGTTTTATAAATAGATTTAAAGTCCATAATCAGCTGACTTTAAATAAGGGAGATTATTTTACATCATCTTGGTGTCCTGAATCAATTTAATGGAAAACCTCAAGAATAGAGCTCAGCTTCCCTGGAGGGAAAAAAAAAAAAAAAAAAGGAAAAGAAAAAGAAAAAGGAAACTCTGCCATGAATACCTTTTCAGACCGTGTCAGAAAGGTTTAGCCTGACTTTCCTGGCAGCCTGCCCTATGAATTTCAGGCTTATTTAGGCCGCTCCAACAGTTCTGTATGTCATTTCTTAGCAATAACTAATTATCTCCAAACAGCTCTGTTTCTCTGGTTGAACCCTTACTGATGGACTTAAATGATTTTTATTCATAAATGAGCAAATTTTAGTTTAATAGATGACATCTGTTCCCACTAACCAGCATCCTACCTGAACTGAATTTATAATACTTTTGATGTATTTAACTTTTTGAAGAATTACCTATTTAATTTTATTTATAGTTACTATTATTATTATTAATTTGCTATAGAACACTTATGCTCACCAGAGAAAGACAAAGACAGAGTGAAAGAGAGAGAGAGAGAGAAAAGGAAAGTGAGGAGGCAAGTTGCCAAGTTTGGGACTTGAGCCATGGTCAGCCATGTGGGATCCCAGCACCTTAACCACCATGATACTCACTGACCCCTGATGCTTTTGTTTTAAAGACACAAAATACCTACTTAAAAAAGATATTCAAGTCTTAATTAATATTAGATATAAAGGTGCATATCCAGTTTCTAACTGGTTTTGTTTGATTTGTTTTGTTATAGAATACACTTATTAAAAACCCTATAATGGCTTTGAGTATAGGAAGACATCTATATCTATTCTTGTAAAGATTTATTTTAACTTACATGGAATTATTTTAATTTAGTCACACAGAAATATCAATGTAATTCTTCAGTATAAATGATCTAGAGGCCCTTTAAAATGATCTCATAAAGATCACCTTAGATTGATAATTTACAAATGAAAAAACATTTAGATCCAATTTTATCTGATGGTCCTTAATTTATAAAAATAAATGACCTATTCCAACAGTTAACATTTTTCACTGAGGCAATAAAGTCTTCTTGATGGGCTTTTACTAAAACAAAACAGCTAAAAATATATCCTTACTTTGTGTTTTTCTTTTTTCATAGTCAAACAGTAAGTGTGTTCACTAGAGAGAGACGAGAGAGAGAGAGAGAGAGAGAGAGAGAAAGAGAGAGAGATAGAGAGAGAGAGAGAGAGAAGAAGGAAGCAAACCCCAGTGGTCCAGGGTCACACTGCAATCCCTTCTCATCCATTACACCATCCTGTCAGGATTTTCAGCATGCATGCACATGTACCCAGCACGTTTTCAAGTTCTAGGATTCTGAATTCAGAATTATGCTGACCATGTTGGATCTGGCTTTTCACCACTAGGCTATAAAATTAGCACTATATGTTTTCTTATTAGAAGAATTTTTATTTAATCAGTACTGAATCAAACTTAGAGAAGGAACATTCAATCCCCAAATGTAAACAGTTGAATTTTGACTCTCTTTTAAGTTCTATTTTTTTAAATGGAGCCAGATTAAGAATATATTGTTGCTAACATTTGAAAACAGCAAAAATGAGAAATAATGTTTAGTTAGTTTAGTCGAAATACACATTTATAAGATATTATGGACTGGGGGGACTCTGCAGGTGACATGGTGACTAAGGCTCTGGGCTACCCATGTGGTCGACCACAGTTTGAGTACCAAACCTGGCAGCTTGAAAATCACACCAGGAACATGTGCATGCATGCCCCATGTCCTGAGAGGAGAATGGAGAAGGGACTGTGAAGTGGCCATCCCCCCAGAGGGTGAATTCTCATTTTCCCCTTCTCTGTCTTCATCTGTGTCTTTCTGCCAAGCGAACACACCCTCTGGCAAAACAAGAAGAAGATATTATGGACTGAATTTATTCTTTGGAGAATTCTGATTATTCCTAGAGAGTTTTCCTTGGCAAAGAGTTAAGAAATTGACATTCTATACAGAATAAACTCTAAAAACGAGTTTATTGTAGTTTATACAACATTTAAGTGTTTTGCGCTGAATTAGTTGTTTACAATGTCTAGTCTGCCATATTGCCACAAGCAGAAGTTCAATACATTGCTTTTTGAATTGAAGTTAAGTTGTTTCAGCATTTTATATATTTGTACACTTGTATCTTTCAGATAGTGGCAGATAGTATAGATATTTAAAAGAATTAGTGTCTAAATGCCAACAAGGGCTATAGTGAATACTTGATAAGTCAAATCTCTTTGGGTAGTAAGTGATACTCTGCACTCGGCATTTCTTCCAATAATGGCACTAATGATACAAGGTCACTGAGTATGGGCGACCCACGCACAGTTTGAATCCCATTATCAAGGGATATCTATTTGAATTGCTTTCCAGTAGGAAGAAAAGAAAGTTTGGTAATATGCCAAATAAATTGACACAAAGTTTGCAAATAGTTTCAGAACACTTTTTCTTTACCCATTTTTTCTATTTTTATTCATCTACTGATTGAAATACAGTGTGACTTGAGATACTTCCCCCATTTTTCAATGAAGTAGTGTTATTAAAATATATACTTGGACCAGCTGGTGGTGTGGTGGTTAAGGCAACTAGATTCCACATGGCCAACTGTATGATTTGAATCCTGGGTCCAGTGGCTTGAAAAATATACCAAATACATATGTGTGCCTGGCCAAAATCCTCCCCCCTAAGAAAAAGAAATGAAAGAGAAAGGATTATAGTGTGACCATCCCCCATGTGGGTTGCCTTCTGACTCCCCCTTTTTTTCTCCTTGGGGAACACATGTAATCTCTAGAAAATTTAAATGTGATATAAAATAAAATATATATTATGCATAATTCAAATTGTTTCTACGTGTTGCATTTCAATTGCAAACAATTAAGAAGTTCATCAGGACTTCAGTATGTTTCTGTGCTAGGCATTTTGTTTGCTTATTTGCCAGAGGGCACATGCAATCACCAGAGAAAGATAGAAAGGCAGAGAGTGAAGGTAAGGGCAAAAGTAACCCTCAAAGTGGGTACCCTCCAAATGCCTTCTTCTCCATCTCTTCATCTCGTTGGGATTTGGGGCATACTGTACGCATGATCAGAATGTGTTTCAAGCCTCTGGGGCTGGAATTTGAACCATGCAATCAGTCATATGGGATCTGGCTCTCTTCACTGCTAGAGCACAGAGCTAGCCCACTAGTCATTTTCAATACTATATGTGTGTGTGTATATATATATATATATATATATATTTTTTTTTTTTCTCCTTGCTTGAGTGTCTAAGGCAATGAGTCTCAGACTGTGGTCTAATCAAGGTTTCCTGATGCCTTGACATGAGTACTTGTTAATAAAAAAGAGTAAATATTAGTTTATTCTGCTAAAGAGTATAAAACAATTGAAACATTAATTTTACTCTGAATTGTATCTAGTTTGGAACGGAAAAAAATACAAATGTTGCTTGCATTTTTTAAAATAAAATTTAGTGTTCCAAGACATTCTTTACTGACAGAAGAAGCTTAAAACTATACCTTTAAATAGTCAGAGTAGGAATTTACTTGGCTTTCAGAGGTACACCATTAGAAATACTTTTAAAACTGGATTAATTCATTTTAATTCATTTCTTTGAATACTAGCCTCATCCTTTCTCCATTATTTGTGCAAAGAATAAAGTTTTGCTCTGTTCCACTGAACCTGGTTTTGTTTTATTGGTATGAACGGCACTGGGGAGAAGAGGGCTTCTTAGGTCCGGCCCATGAGAATCAGATTGGGAAAATCATACTTCTTAAAACTCACAGATAAATTTGGCTCTAAGTTTAATAAACTCCAGAAAAAAAAAGAAAATAAGAAAGGATATTATACAATGGCATGAATTATAAAGACAAACATGACTATTAGCCAGGGAAGGGTCATTTCTCTAAATCTGAATCTGCAATGAATTTTCAATCACCAAACATCTTTTAAGGTTTATATAATGTCACAGAACATTTGTGTAATTGAAAATATAGATTATGTAAGACTCCTTAGCTTGAAAATAGCAGAAACTGACTCTGGCCCATTTGACAAAGCCAACATTGTTAGGAAAATCAGACATTTACACAACTTTTAGGAGCTGAAAAATTGAAGAGAAGCCTTCATTAGTACAACACTAAAGGCCTAAAGAAGAATAAAACAATGGCTTGACAGAAGGAGCAATCTTGTCTGCTTGCCAAGTTGCCATGAATGATGCTCAGATTCAGCCTCTGTCCTGAAATCAAAATTTAATTTTTAGACAGAGTATCTAATTGGCTGAGCTTGGTCAAATGTCTTTCCTCTGGCTTCTGAGATTGAAAGAGTCAGATTTCCTTTGGATTCTGTGTTGGAAGGCAGGTAGCTTGATTAGCCCTTCCGTTAGAACTATACAAAATGGTAAGTGGTGATTTCTCCCAAGGAAATAGAGACCATATTGCAACAGTGGCATGGAGGCTGGACTGCCTACCAAGCAAACAGACAAAACTTACATAGGACAAAGTATATATAAGACTGGTTTCGGATTGCAATTTTCTACTCGATTCTCAGTATTAGTTGAACATCAATTAATTTAATGTAAGTTACAATAGTACTAACAAAAAAGAACAATGGAGACCAGCAGGTGGCACAGAAGTTAAGACAGCTGGATCCCACATGGCCAAGTGTGTGGTTTGAGTCCCAGAACTAGTGCCTTGGAAAACATACCAGGCATGTGGATGTGCCTGCCCAAAATTCTGACAGGAGAATGGAAGAGGAGGAATTATGGCATGGCCATCCCCTCTGGAGGGTGATTTCTCACTTTTCTGCTCTCTGTCAACACTGAGCGTGTACACCTTGAAAAAATAAAAAGAAAAAAGAAAAAGAAACAAACAAAAGAATAATGTTCTTTTTCTTTTAAAAGTTTATTCGTTTATTTCTTCCATGAGAGACAGAGACAGAGATGGAGTTAGAGACAGAGAGATAGATAAAATGAGGTCCTAATACCAGGACCCACTTCGTGTCATGTAGTCTAAAACATGAGCCCAGGTGTACATGCCTAGCATGTTCAGAGAAGTTCCGTGATACAAAACCGGGACCTTTCCCATGTAGGTCCTGTCATGCTACTGCTATGTCACTACCTGGTTCCAAGTACATGCTTCTTCCTTAGACGAGACCATCTGAAACAGAGGAGGACTTACCAAGGGTAATATTCAGTTTGTATCTCACAAATGCTCCCCAACTACTCCCACTCAGGAGCAAGTTACATGCTTTTTTCCCTAAACATAACCTTTTTGTTTACGTCACTTTTTTTTTTAAAGGGTAATTAAATGTGATCACTTTATAGAAATTAAAATGAAGGGGAAGTGAGTGTCCCTGGGTTATATACATATTAGTTATCCCCTTTCAAGGAAAACTAAGCTAGGTGAGAAAAGAAAGAGGATAGCTGAAACATTACATGAGCGTACCACTGATGCTCTTTAAGTATGCCCTGAGCCTAGCTCTGTACCTGACAAATATACATATGTTCAATAACATAATGCAGACCTAGGAATAAGCTCACAAATACTGCCTCAAATATGATGATACCAAGAAAAGGTAAAAACTAAATGGAATTTACATAAACAATACAAAACAACATCCTTAACTTTATCTAATGCCAAAAAGTTAAAATATATTTGTATTTTAATAATAAGATTAAATACAAATCATTTATTTGACATTTAAAAAGTCAAGGGAAATCCAACATTTTATCATGAGATAAATATTAGTATATTATTTTAAAAGATAGAGGCAGAAAAGGAGGAAGAGAGTATGCACATGCATACCCGTACCATTTTAACCTTTCAGTTTTAAAAGTTATGTAATCTGATAAATTGTTTTGAGCTCAAGAATTTCATTTTAGTCTCCAAGCTAATCAATTATGTTACTAGTTTATCATAGAGTTCACTATTGCTAATATTTGATGATTTTTTAAATTATAAACAATGTTAAAATGTGAAACTTCTTGAGCTATGTATTTATATAACATACAGAAAAATATATTTCTCACTTGAATGTACTTACTTATTTATATCAGTGAAAAATATATGCATATGTTGAGAGTAGGCATAGAAGTAATGTTAGACTTTGAAATAACTCTAACCCTGTATTTAAATTTTAAATCACTCATTGTCTTTCTAGTTCTGTCTTATCCTAATATAACACAAATCTGTAATATTTAGCTTACTCTTATTCCATATTAATGTCTTGCTTTAAACCAGTTTCAAAACTCTTCTTAGGTTCACCTTGGGACCAAAAAAATGAAGGAGACTCTATAGAGGGTATGTCAGCCACTACTAATCTCATCCTTCGATTTGGTGACTTTACTCATGGGTATCCATTCCTTACTTCTCAGTAAATTTTCTGCTTTAGCCCAAGATTGTCACAAATAGCAGTAATCAAAAAGGATTCATGTACTTATCAGTATCAGAAAAGGGATTAATATGAGCACAACTGGTCTGTGACCAATCCAATTTCAACTGAATTGTACAATATAAAGACATAGTTTATTTTCTGTGTATGTGTCTATAGTAGTAGGGAGAAGAGAAAAATAAGGAATTTCTTTTTTATTTTTTTTACTCGTTCTGTATTAACATTTCTTTCCGAATGCAGTTATAGTCAGTGTCAGCATAGAACATAAAGTATCCTAAAGATTTCTCCCAGCGTGTGAAATAATATTTATCTTTTCCAAATTGAAATATACTTAGTTCAGCAGCCACAAATCTTATACTCAATAGACTCCAACATCTGTTTGTCCCTTACCATCCCTAAATAATAAAAATAAATAAATATACAGATTGATAGTCATGCATGAAAGTAGAATGCTTTTAATTTTTATTTTCAGTGCATTACTTTCCTTATCATATTTGAGGAAGTCAATAATTTTTTTATAATATGAAATCAGAAATCATTCTTTGTGGTCACTACAGTGTTATACAAAGGTGGCTTATAGTAATTGTACTTAATAAGCACAAATCAAAGATCAAAATTTGTTCGAAAAGTTTAGGGCATTTGCTCAAAACTGGTCAGTAAAACTCATGTAGGGGCCAGATGACAGCATAGGAGTAAAGTATGATGTACTTGGAGGGAATCCTACCTGGGAAGGTTCCCAGTTCAAGTCTGGAGACCACACTGAGAACTATAGCATAAGAACCCTATAAGGAGCACTATCTTTTACTCTGTGTCACTAAATAAATTAACTAATTAATTTTTTTAAAAACCCTCATATATAATGCAAACACACAACTATAACTTAACTGAATTTGTAGGAGAAAATATAATTTCTCTGTTTTCAACATTCTCAGTCTCTTATTAAAATAAAGAACCATGAGCTCTTCAGGAGCCAAGATAAAAATCTTGATCATTTCTCTCTCCTGTACTACTCAGTACTGATTGTATGCATACTTCATCAATTTAAAACACAATTTTTTAGTAATTTAGTATCTCTTAAATTGAAATGTGTCTTATAATCAGTGGCCCTGACATAATTTAACTCATTTCTTTTTTTATCTTTTGCTTCTAAGTGGAATATACTTACTGGCCACTTTGTATTCAATAGTAGTTTTGAGTTCATTGACTTTATGGTACAGATATTGATTAAATGTCTAATAATATTGAAAATCAGAATATGATAAAAAGATAAGTTCTAGGATCAGGCTGAGATTTATATTGTGAAATAAGGACTAAAAAATTGACTCAGTAGAAATGCATGATATGAAGGTAATTTTTTTTTTTCATTCTGAAAATAGCTTATTTTTAGGGTAAGTAAAGGTGATCACTTTATGGAAAATAAAGTTAAGGGAAAGTGAGTGTCCCTAGGTTATGTACATCTTAGTTATCTCCTTTCAAGTGAAACTGAGCTAGGTGAAGAAAGAAAGAGAATAACTGAAATATATTACCTCAGCATGGGCAGTTATCCCTTCTCCATTCTCTTCTTGGAGTTTTCCTCACATATGTACAAGCACCAGTGTGTTTTTCTAGCTGATGTGTTCAGAATTCTAACTGTGCAGTCATCTGTGTGGGATCCAGCCACCTTAACTATACCCAAGAAATAGATTTATTGGGATATAATTGAAAAATAAAAAGATGTATATATTTAAGGTATACAACCAGATGTTTGATGTATGTATATATTGTGAAATGATTACTATGCTCAAACTAATTAACATATTTAGTGTGTGTGTGTGTGTGTGTGTGTGTGTGAGAGAGAGAGAGAGAGAGAGAGAGAGAGATTTTTGCTATAGAAAGCATGTGCTCCCTAGAGAGACAGAGCAAGAAATTACCTCCCAGGAACAATGGACACATCACCATCCTTTCTCCTTTAGTCTCCTGTCAGAATTTTGGGCGTGCATGCACACACACCCAGCGTGAATTTCAAGGTGTCTGGTCCAGTTCTCAAACTGTGGTCCACTACGTGGATATTCAGCTCCTTAACCACTACGCCACCTGCTGGCTCCTTCATTGCATGATTTTAACAGATGGGATAATGTGGGTGAAAGTCAAGGACAAATAGAAATTTTACCTGTGGGTAAAATGAGGGGCACATCTTCCTAAGATAAAAAATGGGAGTGTCAGATGTCAAAAGTATCTGATTTGTGGCAGGGAGACAGATAACTGAGAATGAGAACAGGCAACACTTGGCTGTTTTAATGAATGGAGAGCCAGTTTCCCATAAAATTGAGAAAGGCTGGTTAATCGTGGAATACTCCTTTTGTACAAAATTGAAACAATGGTTTGTGAATCTGTGGCCAGAATTATCTAGAGAAGAGGTATAGTTGTGTGGGGAGGGAGCGAAGAGAGAGGTCTTCCAGAGACCAGATGACCTGAATAATTCCCATTAGGTCAATGTTTTCATACACCACTGAACAAAGCTAAAACTCTGAGATTGAGAGTAATATTAAAACACAAAAGTAAGTCTCATGGTATCTTTTGTGTGGATATGTATAATAATTAATCTAATTAAATTATGCTTCCTTCAAAGCAAAAACATTAATATCAATTGCTACTGGTAAAAGACAAGGTAAATAAAAGATCTAGTTTTTATATGAAAAGGACTTAGTGAGAAAGGATTGAATATCATTCCAAGTTAAATAGTAAATAATACCAACTAAGAGGGATTCTAGATATGAACCTAGCTAAGATAAAAGAAAAAAAAAAGTTGTGGTTTCTATTCTATACATATATATAAATCTAAGCATCAGATTTCTGTGTAATATGTGTGTGTGTGTGTATATATATATATATATATATATATATATATATATATATCTTGATCAAGGCAATCAGGTAATAATGTAGTTTTGTTTTCTTATAGCTACATTTGCTATATACATGCTGCATTCATTTATTTAGCATCACTACTTGAATGGAAATTCTGCATAATAATGTAGAAAAATCTTGAAGATGAAATTCTTGGTCTTGGCTGGAATATTCAGGGATAGAGAGAATCTTGACCAGTTGTTTTTAATCACTTTCTCTTTTTTGTCATCACCCAATGACCCATGTGGAGTGAGAAGAACTGAAATTAGTACCCCTATATTAAGCTATTCTTCCCATGGAAACAGTTTAGTTCAGATTGTTGGGACCTGTGACCTTGTGGTTCCCATATGGCAGACTGTGGTTTGAATCCAGGAACTGGTGGCTTGAAAGAGATGCTGGAGCCTTCTGGCCCAACACCTAGGGAAGCTAGAATCCATGTGACCAGCCCCTCTCCTTTAACCAGAAAGCCTCTGCCCTAAACCTCTCCTTCCAGCCCAACAACTAGTGAAGGCGGGGGTGGGGGGGGGTCTCTGTATTCTTTCTGTCTCTGTTTATCTCTCTCCTCCCTTTCTCTCAAATTTTTTCTTTTTTACATATATATGTTTTTTTAAAATTTGTAAGTACTGTCTCTTGTCTCTGGCCTCTCCTTTTTCTTGCTAACTTCAGCACAGTTTTCCCTTTTTGCCTTTATAAAAAAATAAATTTCCCCTTTCATTGTTTTGTTTTGCCTTTTGTTCACACTCCCCCCCCCATTTTTTTCCTTTCTTTTACCTGACTTTCTCACCTTACTTCTCAGCTTCCACACATTGAGTGTCTAGTCAGGTCTAGTTGCACAGTAGCAAAACATATGAATACTTTTAGGGTCATAGAAAACCTCAATCCCCCATTGAACTGCCACAGAAAGCGAGAAATTAATCTTCATAAATCTGAATTCAAGTCTCTTTCTGTGTTTTCCACATTGCAAACTGCAGTAGTAGAGAAGAAATAGTCATAGAAGTAACTCATAGTAAAGTGAAGCATACGAGCTCACAGTAGCAGAAATCGTCAACAAATTAGCCAGACATGAATATACCACCAAATGCCTAAAAATCAGCGAAGAGAGCCTGCAAACTGAGCAGCCGGGAGAAATAGGGAGATGCAGTGAGCATGGTTCATCTCTTCCTGCACGCCTCTGAATTCGTAGTTGAATCCCCACAGCTCAGCCCAGGTGCACCTATTCCCTAGAAACTGGAAGGCTTTTGTAGTATCCAGTTCCATTAACAAAAGTGCAGGTTGTTTCGTGAGGGTCAGGTAAACAGAACTGTAGAAATATTGCAGATCATCTCCTTCCACACACCTCTAACAATCAGGATTAACTCCAAGAAAATATGAAGTAACATATAATTTGTCAGATGACCAGAAACCACCACAGAGGCACAAGAAATTTGGGAAACCAAGAAAATATCTCTCCCCCAAGAGAAAATAACAGCCCTTCATCATCTACAGACAGTATAATGGAAATTATGAAAATGTCAGATAAAGAATTTAGAATATTCATAGTGACAAAGCTAATAGAGATACAAGTGAAGAGAGACAATGAACTCCAGAAGATGCAGTAGGAAAGAGACAATGAGTTCCAGGAAGTGAAAGTTCTTGCATGATCTAAAAGAGGAAATACACACAATAAAAAAGAATCAAATGAAACTGTGAGATGAAGGATATAATACAGGAAATTAAAACTTCCCTTAAAAGTATTAAAAGCAGATCAGATAATGCAGAAGAATGAATCTCAGATGTAGAAGACAGAGCCTCTGACCTAAAAAATTCACCAAAATGACTGAGAAAATAACCCCCAAAATGAGAATAATATACAGATAATAGTAGATACCATTAGATGCCCAAACATCCAGATAACTGGTATCCCAGAAGGTGAAGAAACTAATAAGGGCATTGATAATCTAATTCATGAAATCCTGGAGGAACATTTTCCAAATCTAGAGAGGCATTAATTATTCAGACACAAGAAATTACAAAGGACCCTACATAGAATCAACCCAAGAAGATCTTCTCCAAGGCACACCTTAGCCAGATTGACCATAATCACAGACAGAGACGAGATACTAAGATTGGCAAGAGAAAAACATTCAGTTACCTACAAAGGATATCCCATCAGGCTAACATCGGCCCTCTGTCAGAAACAATGCAAGCAAGGAAAGAATGGGAAAATATATTCAAAGTGTTAAGTGAAAAACAATTTCAACCAAGAATACTATACCCGGCAAAATTATCCTTCATATGGGAAGAAAAGCCCAAAACATTCTCAGACAAACAAAACTTGAAAGAATTTACTAACACCAGACTAGTTCTTCGAGAAGTTCAGAATGATCAATAATAAAGTTGAATGTTAACTTCCAGGATTTTAACAAAAAGATCACACCACAGTAACACTTCAGATTCAACAAAAGAGAGATTACATGAGACTGAACTGGTGAAATAGAGTTTTATGACTTTTATCTAAAACATTACTGGTTTTCTTCTATGCTTTGGCTTCCAGATTTAAAGAATTTGGTTTTCTTTTTAGTGGTTGATAGGTTCAGCAATTAAAAAAGAAATTATTTTTTAATTGAAACAGAAACTTTTCTCTCTTCCTGACCCCATTGTAATGGGAAAATATTTGTGATCATTCTTATTTTGTGGCAGAATGGTTATTTGCATAAGTTCAATAAAACAATATTGTCTGTTACCTTGCAAGAGAAATTGAATTCTTATGGGGCTTTGTGCGACTAATATACCAAATAGAGATTAACATTTTTTTTTTTCAAATAAGTTAGTTTATAGCTCTCTTTAGGAAAAGGGTGAATGAGAAAGAGAAATGTTTCAGAAGAAAATAACAGTGCGCTTGTCACTAGATTCTAGCTTTGTCCATATTTTTAGTTTAAGATCTTTCGTGAATCAATAAAATGTGAAAAAAAATAGTATTGAAGGGAGAGAGGGGAAAGGAGAAGGAAAAAAACAAGTAAAAATATGCTTAATTGACAAAAAATAAGAAGCTATTTGCGGATAATAATGTATATAGTAATACCTTTGTCTTGGCTGATATGCATGGTATTTGTGCTGGAAAAGAACTATTGTACACTGTAAAGACATGTGATTAAATGTAAATTTAAAAAATACAGTTTTAAAAAAGAGATATAGATGTTTGTCATGTATGCAGCATGTCCTAGATCACAATATAATGGAGAAAAGGAGATGGAATTGTGGCTTGGAAATGTTCCATGACGGGATGCTTTTCCTTCTCCCTCCATCTCTCTCTGGAGAGCAAATACATCCTTTGGTAAATTAAAATAAATAAATAAATAAATAAATAATCTCAAATAAAGTGATCAAAAGAATCACCAAATCACCAATGTTCATTTCAAAATATCAAGCTAAGCTCATAAAGCAGCTTCTCTGTCTAGCACAGCTTAGAGTAGCATTCACATACTGTGTTCACCTATTCTCCTGTACAGTACCTACAGAGTTCTTATAAGAACCGTAGGCTTTCTATTTAAATCCTGATCCCCAGAAATCATCGATTTTCTGAGAATGGCAACAGTAATTTCAGACCTCACAGAAACCCATGCGTACAATAGAAATGCCATTAACAATTTTAGCTGTTCATTTAAGACAAATTGAAGCAATCTTTTTCGCTATGCTGGACATTTTTTTAAAACGAATATTTTGCTTGTTTGTTTTCACTAATCCACTGGTAGACTTACTTGAAATAGTCAATCCAGCTCTATAATTATGCAAAGCTAATGGATTTCTTGGACAAAGTCATTAGATAATTATATTAGTTAATGTTCTTTTGGTTGCAAGCAATGAACGCTGACTGTGTTAGCACAAATAAAGGAGGACCCTTAATGCCAAGACACTGAAGTAGTTTCTGTCATCATAGGGATAGTTAAGCAAATAAGATTTGAAGAGACTAAATCAAGATGGCTTGAAATACTTCACGGTTTATTCCTCCAGACTAGAGCAAGGGAAGACAACTGTTTTTGTTGTTTTACTTTTGTTTTGTTTACTGAAGAAAACAGATAGTAAGCCCTTTAAGCTTTTTTTTTTAAAAAAAAAAAATAAAGAATTATTTTATTTAACTTTATTTATCCATTTATTTATCTATCTTAATTTGACCAGAGAGGAATAGAGAGAGTGTGTGTGTGTGTGTGTGTGTGTGTGTGTGTGTGAGAGAGAGAGAGAGAGAGAGAGAGAGAGAGAGAGAATGAGAGAGAGAGAAAGAGAGAGAAAGCAAGCTGCCAGCTCCAGGACTCGAACTGCAGTTGGCTATGTGGCAGTCCAGCACCCTTAACCACCATGCCACCTGCCAGCCTTAAGCTTTGTGGTCTATATACAGTTTCTGTTGCATCACTCAATGCTATTGTTGCAGTGTGAACACAGCCATGCATAATACAAATGAATGAGTGTGGCCATCCTCCAAAAATACTTTATTAATGAACACTGCGATGTAATATCATCAAGTTTTCATATGCCATAAGATTATTCTTCTTTGATTTTTCTCTCTAACCAGTTAAAAATAAATGTCTAAATATCACATCATTATACAAAAACAGGCAGTAGGTTGGATTTGGCTGATTTGGCTTATAGGCCTTTGTCTGCCTGCTCTTCTTTTTTTTTTTTTTTTTGAGAGACAAATTTTTGCTTTTTTTTTTTTTCCTTTATAGAGATTTTTGCTACAGAGTGTGTGTTATCACCACAGACACAGAGAGAGCCAGAGAGACAAAAAGTGAAAAATCACCTCCCGGGGGTAGGGGGGTGGCCAGGCCCCAATTCCTTCACCTCCATTCTGCACTTGGGATTATGGATTTGAATGCACACATGCCCAGTGTGAGTTTTAAGTCACCAGGTCCAGGACTTGACCCACGGTTGACAACATGGGAATCCAGTGACGTAACCATTACACTATTTGTTGGTCCCACCACTGTTCTTTAAAATGTTTTTAAATTACCAGTGGGCACATATGCTGGCCACAGAGAGTGAGTGAGATAGCAACCCCCAAAGGATCATAGTCATTGCCACAATCTTTTTTCCCTCCATTTTTTCATCCCATCAGGATTTTGAGCACTCATGATCATGCACCTGGTGTATTTTTCAAGCTGCCAAGGCCAAGATTTGAACCATGTTTAGCCATAGGATACCCAGCACCGTGTGTACAGCATTAAAGTGCTGCACTATGGGGCAAGCCCTGTTCACTTTTATTCTGCCTAGTTTTGCCAAGGACCTTCAAGGATTCAAATTCTGTTTGTTCAAAGTTTAAAATTCAGATAGAGACAATATTATTGTCTTATTTTGAGTAGTTTTCCATTCATAAATCAGCTTATCTCTGCCAAGTGAAGAAGATCATACAAGGAAGACATGGCCTCTTGACGCTTATTCTGGTGTCAGGTGCAGTGATGGGAAAAAATTAGTAGAAGATTGTTATGAGGTAAATATCCCCTGTAACCAAAACATCTACTATGATAATTTTTTCTATGTTGACTATTAAGTAAGTGTACGAACATAGCAGACATAAACTATATTTATCAGTACATTCACACTTGTCTCTCTTTTCTTGTTTTTGAGATAAATAATGGGTTCCCTGAATAGGATTGCAGAAGACTCCAAACATCAGTACAGCTTTATGTAATCTATTCCATGTTCTATGACATCTTCCTTGAAAAGTTTCAAAGGATGAAATGAAGAACATTCAACTGTTTAGAGTCTTAAAGCTCCTGCCTATATGAAAATATATAACTTCATAAATATGACATGGAGACCCTTTACAATCTAACCTCAATAGGTGTTAATATTCTACTGTCTATCAATGTGCTCCATGTAACTGCTTTACTGTTCCCTAAACAGGGTGTATGTACACAGTTCTGTGTCTTGCATCAGTTTCCATATACAATATGATTTTTTTCCTCCTCTTTTCCTTAAGATGTCCTGTTTGCTAGGCCAATCTTTGTGACAGAGGCAGTAGCAAACTGAACTGCAGCACTGCAAGTCACTTATTTCGCCAGGGATTCAGATCCCCATTTAAGTAAAATTATTCCAGGTGCTTCTGTGCCTAGGATCCTGATGGGCTAGACAGCTGTGGGAGGGGAATTGTGGAATATCAAGATTATGTTGGGGTGCCTCTATCTCTCTTATACACACACATACTCTGTCATGAAATTTGAAAAGAAGGAAAAAAGAAAGAAAGAAAAAAGAGAGAAAGGAAGGAAAGAAAGAAAAAGAAAGAAAGGAAGAGAGAGAAAGGGAAAGAAAGGAAGGAAGAAAGAAAGAGAAAGAATGAAAGAGAGAAAGAAAGGAAGGAAGGAAGGAAGGAAGGAAGGAAGGAAGGAAGGAAGAGAAAGAAAGGAAGAAAAAGAAAAAGTTCCAGCAGGTGGTGTGATGGTTGAGGCATTGGACCTCCACATGGCTGACTGCGATTCCAGTTCTGGATCTCGTAGTTTGTGCATGTGCATGCATGCCCCAGATCTCAAGAGGAGAGTGGAGGAGAAGGAATTGTGGCATGGTATTCTCCCTAGTGGGTGATTTCTCACCTACCCTGTCTGTATTTCCTGCTCTCTCTCTGGTGAGCATATGGCATATGTACCTTATAGCAAAAAAAAACCAAACTAACAACAGGAACAACAACAACAAAACAAAACAAAAAAGAGCGAAGTCCTATTTGCATGAATAATCCATGTAGTGTTAATTGAGCCCTTCTTCTGTGATTATAAAACACTGTTAATCCTTATTGTAGATATGTCACATCTGCTCAATTTTTCATTCAAATATTGAAATACAACCATAAGTTTGGACTTTTTAATTATTTTTTAAAGAATTATTTTATTTAACTTTATTTATTTATTTTAATTTGACCAGAAAGGGAGAGAAGAGAGAGAGAGAGAAAGAAAGTGAGAAAAAAAGCCACCAAGTCTGGGACTTGAGCAGCAGTTGGCCATGTGGGAATCCAGCATCCTTAACCACCACACCGCCTGTTGGCCTCCAGACTTTTATGATTTGTTTGTCCTTTGATTTTTCCCATCCATTTCCCATACAAGAAGCTCTAATCTCTATTTTTTAAAGAATTACTTTATTTAACTTTATTTATTTACTTATTTACTAATTTGACCAGAGAGGGACAGACCTGGAGAGAGGGAAAGTGAGAAAGCAAGCTGCCAGATCCGGGATTCTAACTGTGGTCAGCCATGTGGAAGTCCAGCGCTCTTAACCATCATGCCACCTGCAGGCCCCAAGATTCTCTAATTTCTTATCCCATATGTTCTATCTACACTCTTTTAATCCACGTTATGTACCTCAAGAATCATTAATGACAGTGTTTGGAATTATATTTGAACTATCTACAAATAAGAAATTTCTCCTTTTTCTTTTGTTGACATGTTTTTAAAATAGTTTTAAGTAGGAGCTAGCAGGTGACAGAATGGATAAGATGCTGGACTCCCACATGGCCCAATGTAGTTGGAGTCTTGGACCTGGCAGCTTGAAAATCACTCCAGGAACATGTATGTGCACCCAAAACCCTGGGGAGAGAAAGAGGAGAAGGGATTGCAGTGTGGCCTTCCCCCTGGGGGGATGTTTTCTCACTTTCCCTTTGCTGTCTGTCTGTCTCTCTCTCTCTGGCAAGCAAATGTGTCCTATAGCAAAAACCTTAAAAAACAGCTTTAAGTAAATTATCTTTTTTTATAGCCTACTGTAGTAGACATAATTCTAAGATGGTCTCCAAAATTTCCACTCACTGCATACTTGCCTGTCGTGTTCCCTTCTTATGAGTGTGGGATGGATCTGTGCGTATGAAGGGCAATTATTCTCATGGTGATGTTTCATGAAAAAAGAAATTTTGTAGATGTAACTAAGATCTATAATTATGTTGTTATGATATAATAAAAATAAATACGTTACAAGGACCAGCAGATGGCATAATGACTCATAATGACTGTGTCGCTGGACTCCCATGCAGTCGACCGTGGTTTGAGTCCCAGACCTGGTGGCTTAAACTCACACTGGGCACATGTGCATTGTATGCCTAAGATCCCAAGAGGAGAATGGAGGAAAAGGGATTGTGGCATGGCCATCAACCCGGGGCAGGTGATTCCTCACTTTCTGTCTCTCTGTCTCTGTCTTTCTGGTGAATGCACGCGCCCTATAACAAAAACTTCTCCCAATAATAAATAAATAAATAAATAAATAAATAAATAAGTTACAATGGATGAGTCCGATCTAATCAGGTAACCTTAAAAAAGAGAGTGAAACTTCAGAAGGATACTATTGAATTGGCATTGAAGCTGAAACAATTTGTCATATTGCTATGGTGCTTTTGGGACCTAGGTAGGAGAAAATGGAGAGAAATTGTACCCCAAAGAGCTGTATTTTATTTATTTATTTATTTATTTATTTATTTATTTATTTATTTATTTATTTTTTAGAGAGAGACTTTTGCTATAGGCCATGTACACTTGCTAGAGAAACAGAAAGAGACAGAAATAAAGAAAGAAAAAAATCACCCCCCCCCCCCTCCCCGGGGGGAATAGCCATGCCGCAATCCTTTTTCCTCCATTCTCCTCTTGGGAATTTGGGAACTCACACTCATGCTCCTGGCGCAAGTTTCAGATCTCCAGTTCCAGGATTTGAACCATAATCAGCCCAGTGGGAGTCCAGTGATGTAACCATTGTGCAATCTGCTGGTCCTCAAAGAGCTGTATTTAAAAGATTTTACCCAGGAACAACTCTGCAACTGGCTTAGAGTAATTTAGATGGTGATGAGATTTTGGACTTTGAGCTGACGTAATTTAGATTTTATTTTGAACTTTAAGCTGAAAATATGATGAGATTTAGATTTAGACTGTGGATTTGGGACTTTGAGTCAATACTGTAAGGGGATAAAACTCAGAATTTTTGAGAGGGGTGAATGTACTTTGCATTTGAGAAAGATGTGAATCCTTATGCCCAGAGAGCAGACTGCAGTGGGCAGAATTCTAACATGACTCCAAGGATTCCGCCCCTCAATGTGTATGGTTTGGATTCTCTCCTTCCCTTCAGTGCAGGCAGAACCTGTGAATGTGATGACACATTGCTCTCACCTTACATGCAAAGATAAAGCAATTTTCACAAGTAATTAAAGTATTTAATCAGTTGTCTTTGAAATATTATCTTTGGTGGGGATGACCTAACTGGGTCAATTTTCCAAAGCAGAATTCTTCTGCTGGCCTGAATAAAAGGGAATAAGAACTTTGCGACCTGCTTATGGAAGGAGGCAGCTGGCTAGGGTTTGCAGCTGACTCCAGGAACTGAAACACAGAAAGAAGAAGAGGACATTGAATACCTAAGAGTGAGTAACTGAATACTGCTTATAACCGCAGGAGCTTAAAATTAGACCTAATAACCAGAAAGGAATGGAGACCTGGTTAACATCTTAATTGCAAACTGTTAAGATTTGAGCTGGAGATCCAGCTAAACTGTACCCGAACTTTTGACCCACAGAAACTGTGAAATAATAAATGTGTGCTGTATGAAACATGTAAATTTGTGGTCATTTATTACACAGCAATAGAAAATGTATACAACCATGTCCTGATTATTGGTCTATGTTACCTAATGTTAGCCTTGTGTGATTTTTAAACGTATCTTCTTTTTTAAATTTATATATACCCTGAGAGATTCAGAGGCTCAGTAGGCAGGATCCTCATGACATTATTCTCTCTCTCTCTCTCTCTCTCTCTCTCTCTCTCTCTCTCTTTTTTAAGAGAGTTTTTTGCTACAGTGTACATATGCACAGAGAGACAGAAAAAGACAGAGAGACATAAAGTGAGAAATCACTGCCTGGCAGGGTGGCCATGCCAATCACTTCTCCTCCATACTCCTCTCAGGAACTCGAGCATGTACATACACATGCCCAGCATGAGTTTTAAACTGCTGTGTCCAGGACTCGAACCATTGTCAGCTACATGGGAGTCCAGCGACATAACCATTATCCCATTTGATGGTCTCCATGACACAATTCTCTTCCCAGTCCTACAGCCAGTCAGAATCACAGGCATGCATGTGGGTGCACCTCACATGTTGAGATAGATCTGGAATGTGAACTTGGGCCTTTCCCATTGATTGTACAGAAGCCTCCCTACTGCCTGCACCACTGTGACTGGCCTGTTGAGTATATTTTATAATCTATATTTAAGTCTTTCAAAGAAATTTAGTGCACATTTGTACAATTTTCTCACTAGTAATTTAAAGCCATTGTTTCTTATTCTCCCCTTGTAGGAGTGCTCATATTTCTAAATCCATCTGCTCATTGTATCAATCTTTGCTCAGAGAGAAAGGAGTAATATTTGTCATTTGTTTTTAGTTTTTTTTGTTTTCCCTTCATTTAACTGCTAACCCAAAACATAAATAAATATAAACAAAAATCCATAATTAGAAGTTCATTTGTACACAAGACTGTTATTTTTCCCTGTTGTATAGAGAGGTTAACTATACTTTCTCAGCAGGAAAAAGATCCAGAGACCCAGTGATTTCTGATTTCATTATGCACTTGTCACAGTATCATAAAATTGCATTAACTGTGCATGAGTTTAATCTCACCAATGATTGCTTCAGCCAAGCAGTATTCCAAACTCCCATTTTTGGGGAGTATGGGTATATTTTTAATGCCAAAAATCTCTCTAAATACAAATGTATAAAAGAACATTTGGTAAGAAATAAATTATTAAAAAAAAAGATGTAGAATAAACTATACTGTAATTATAAGCCAGTTTTTCTAAAACTATAAATAAGGCTAGTACTAAAATATCTCTTGAATAATATAAATTTATAGAAGGCATTTTTTAAAATATTGTTAAAAAACTTTTAAAAAGTACAAGATATTTAAGAGAACACATAATCTGAATTTCCTTAAAAATTAGTAATGTATATTGACATGATGATGGTAAAAAGAAGTGACTAAAAAAATAAGAGATTCAAAGTTCTTCTGTGAACATGGAAGGGACAGAATTTGTAATGGTAGTATTCTGTGTTGATACAAGCTGGAAATAATGATGATGATTATTATTTTAAGATGGTGTTGAGACAGGAGTTGGGAACCCATGTCACACTGTGAACGTGGGTCTGATCAACCCTGTACCCCTGTATTCCTGCATCAGTGTGGTTGATGAGCAAAATACCAACAGCTTAGAACCTCTTCTGCTAACAATTTTGAGGTTGGCATAGTGGAGAGATATATGTAGATCATTAGACATCTTCCCATGCCCAAGGAGATCATGGTGAACTTCACTGGTAAATGGCAGTCTTGCTTTCCTAAGCGTTCTCAGAAAAATTATCTCACCTTGTCCTCAGTGTCTAAAACATTATATCAAATTACACTCACTTTTACTTTAAATCTGGGTTTTATGTTTTGCCTCTACAATCCTACTTCTGTCTAATAGCATGGCACTAAGTGAAGTGCTCATCTCACCAGGAGACCACTGAGTTTTGTTCTCGGTCTCCTCCACAGGATGATGAAGGCAGTCTATCTCAGGTCTGAATCTGAGCTCACCAGCTTCCTAACCCGGATGCTAGTTACCTTTTCTTGGCTTCCATGGCGGTGACTAATATGTACTTCCCCCATGAACGTCCTTCCTTCATTTTCTCCTCTTACCAAGGACACAGGTGGCTATGTACAAAATTTGATTAACTATAGGAGGACTGAGTGAGAATTTTAAATACTGAAAAAAATATGAGAACCAAGCTGCTTCTTTTGTCTTTGGTTGATTTTTCTTGCAAGTTTTCTCCTGTATGTCTTTTTTTGTTTCCTTTTATCAGTGTGATTTCATATTACTGTTCTTTTTCTTTTTTAATGTGGACATATTTAATATTTATTATCTGTCTTCTGCATTCTACTCTCAATCTGGTTAATTGATTTCTTAATTCACTAATGAGTTTTGGCTTTCAGTGTGTAAAAAGACGTTTCCAAATCATGCCCCAAAGCCTTCAAACTATCTCAGCAAAAATTATTAACCGAGTTACTTTTTTTCCAAAACCTGAAAGCCATCTGCCTCTGAAATGAATCCAGCTCTTACTACAAAACTATGCAAACATTATATATTATTTCAGTAGTATATACTTTCTTTATTAGATTACTGCTATCACTGGACCTCTTGTTATAGTTCCTGTTGTTGTCACTACTACTAATACCACTGTCACTATCACCACTGCTGTCATTATTAGCAATAGGGAAGTGCTTCGTTATGATACCTGATCCTCAAGGCTCAGGGACTTCATTATTCTATTGTTCTTAGAAATTGTTTATTAGCACCTTAGGCAGGTGGGCTTACCAATGTTTCCTGCCTTCTGATATTCTGAGAGAAAAAAGTTAAAGAGACATTTTTGTCTATGAGATTGAAAATAATGAGATGTGAAATTTAAAAAAAAAAAAAGGACTGTGTATAGCTCATTATTTTTCCAAATAACAAGGGTGGGAAAAAGGAGTTGAATCAGATAAGTTTTATTAATATCTTTGATATATTGATATTTTTATTAATATCATCTTCTGTGTTTTTGATTTGAGATAACTGCTTTTATCTCTACTCTTAGACTGAAGTTATGTACTTGTTAGCTATCTGGTTTTTATATTCTACATGTTCAGGTGGGATTATGATTTTTTTTTTCTCTTCACAGGGAGCTGAATGCTGAAAGCCCAATAATTTCTGTCTTCCCAGTCTTTTTATTCCTCTATTCCTCTTTCATTTATTCCTAAAGAATTTAGGATTGACTCATACTGTCACAGAGAAGAAAAGGGACCTTCAATTAGTATGGCTTTGCCAGATTGAAATTCCATCTGCTTCCAGTGGAGCTAGTCAATTTGCAAGAGGTCTGTCAGCTTCTAATAAAAACTCCGAGGAATATGACAATTGGTGCTGCTCAACGCAGCAGCTTCCAGATGTTTCCCATAACAGATTTTTGTTCTTTCTCAATTCTTGGATGATTTCATGTCAGATTCAACATTGCTCCTAATTTCTCCAATAAGAATTATGTTGAGTATGTGTTAAATCTTATATTACCCAACCTCTCTGTTACATAGTCTGGTTCTGTAAAATATGTATATTTAATAAACATTCAAGGTGATTCTTATCTACAGGGACATTTCAAAATCACAGGAAGTAATCGAAAAATATAGACATATTAAATTAGTTGAATCACTATGGAAAATAATATGGAGGTTTTTCAAAAACCTACAAATAAAACTACTACATGAAGGCCAGCAGGTGGTGTGGTATTAATGTCGTGTGGTGATAGACTCCCACATGGCCATAAGTGGTTTGAGTTCTGGACCTGGCAGCTTGCTTTCTAACTTTTCCTCTCTCTCTCTCTCTCTCTCTCTCTCTCTCTCTCTGTCTCTCTCTCTATCTCCGGTGAGTGATCATGCCCTGTAGAAAATTTAAAAATAATAATAATAAATAAAACTAAAATAATTCTAGAAAACAAAAAACCAAACTACCATATGACTCAGTAATCCCACTCCTTGGTATGGACAAAAGGGATAGGAAAATACTCAGTCAGAACAACACCTGCCCATCCATCATTATTGCAGCATTGTTTGCAATTGCTAAGACATGGAACCATCTTAGCAGCCCAAGAATTGATCGCTGGGTGGAAAAACTATGGCATATATACACTATGGAATACTATTCAGTGATGTGGAACAAAGAAACACTTTCATTTGATACAAATTGAATGCATATAGAAGATTTAATGATAAGTAGAGTTAGCCAGACTATGAAAGACCAGCACAGAATATCCCTGCTCAATATATAGCAAATGTCTGCTTCTATAGCAGAAATGGAAAGATATAAAGATATAATATTAGGGAGAACAGTGTAGATACCAGAGACTAGGGAGAGGAATAGATCGAACAGGCTAGAAAGGGCTTAAAGAAGAAACAGTTAACAGACATAAGAATATATAGTTCTCTGCTGAAAAATATGTATATTCTAATATCTTTGATTCAATTGCCATGCACTGCTGGCATACTTTGAAAATCACATTGTGCACTATAAAAATATACAATGACTACAAGTAAATGAGAAATAATAATTAAAAAAAAAATGAAATCTATGGTGAAATATCATCTAAAAATAACAAATAATTTAATACAAGCCACTTGAATTCTTTCTTTTTTTTCTTCTTCTTTTGGGGAGAGGTTTTCACTATAGGGTGCATGCGCTCTCCAGACAGAGAGAGACAGAGAGACAGAAAGCGAGAAATCACCCCCCAGGGGGGATGGCCATGCTGCAATCCCTTCTCCTCCATTCTCCTCTTGGGATCTTGGGCACGCACGCACACGCACCCGGAGTGAGTTTTAAGCCACCGGATCCGGTATGCGAACCACGGTCGACTACGTGGGAGTCCAGCGACATAGCCATTATGCTAACTGCTGGTCCCCCAAGCCACTTGAATTCTGAACTTCTTTAATTTTACAAGTTTTCACAAACATAGCTATGTTCTGGCCTTAAAAATAGTGTATTTTGGGAACAGTGGATGGTGTAATGGCTATGTCACTGGACTCCCATGTAGTCGACAACAGTTCGAGTCTCAGACCCGGTCGTTTAAACTCATGCCGGGCACGTGTGCATGTGTGCCCAAGATCCTGAGAGAAGAATGGAGGAGAAGGGATTGTGGCATGGCCATTCTCCTAGAGGGGGGTGATTTCTTGCTTTCTGTCTCTCTGTCTCTTCCTTTCTTTCTCGCAAGCGCATGCATCCTATAGCAAAAACAAAAAATTCTTAAAAAAACATGTATTTTAATATTTGACTGCATAAAATTCAATTAATTTGTGTTATAGGTACTTTAGGATACAGAAGAATCAGATATCTTCCTTGTCCTTGAAGAGCTCATATTCTGACAACGTAGTTGAAATCTAGGTAAAAAATGAACAACTCACTTCTGAAATGAAGAATAGAAAAACCAAGATTCCCACATCAGGGTATGAGATCCATACCATATATAAGTAGGGTCATTAAATTTAAGTTTCTTAAAATACAACATCAAAAAGAAACATAATCATTAATATATTTCTTCTTCATTCAGCCTGGGAGGGGGATGAGGTATGTGGAGACAACCTTTATTTCACCCTGAAGAGTATAAAGAATTTAATTCATAGCTTTTTGTAGCAAAGACTATTAAGTTACATATGTGGTATTTATCAATATAATGTAATATGGCAGGTTCATGCTTAAAAGTTTGACTTTCATCCAGAACAAAATGAAAGTGAGGAAGAAAGTGGTTTGAAAGAAGGAGACAGCAGACAAATACTGAATAGTGGGACATAATATAAAAGGTGCTTAGAAATTGTGTATCTGGGACTAAAATTAACATACCTAACACATGCTAATAAGTTTGTCAGGAAAGGGAGTCAGCATAAGCAAAAGAGTAGACGCTTTATTTTATGTGTTTGATTCTGAATTCTGAAAAGTAACTTAGATATCACTTTCAAGTATACAATTTGCCGTGGTGTGTTTAAAATCATGATAAAATTAGATATGTCACTGTTTATGCTTACAATTTAGGGAATGTGGGTTACTGTTTGCCAGTCATTTTTTGAGACTATCAATAAAATTCCCATTGACTTCCTGGATACAGCTGTGCCCTTAGCATGGTGCCATTATAAAGAGGCCTTATTTTAGAACCTAATGAAGATTCAGTGGTGAAACTCTACCAACAGTTTATGAAATCTAAATCTTGGAGTTGCAGAAGTACAGTGTTTCCATGGAGGACTTTGTACAAAATGGATTGGAATCTGCTATGGTCTTACATCTCCTTGACAGTCAATTTTGTGCCTTATTCGCAAATGTAGCACTTTGTGTGAAGCAGTTCACCATCGATGTTACAAATCCTAATGAAGTGCTTTACCTCCTGCCAGATTTCAGTGGGGAAGGCTTTCAAATGCATTTCCATTTATACATGCCTGCTTTTTACCCTCAGTGCACAATGAAATCCTACTGAATAATGTGCTTTATTTTCTATTTCCTTTCTCTGGGATGTATGCTGAAAGACAGAAAGTAGATTGGTGTTATAAATGCAAAGAGAGGAAAGCAATTAAGTCATAAAAAATTGGATAGGCTTTGCCTAATGTAGATGTATTGTTATAAATAAGAGATATGTAGAAGTCTGTAGACTTTGGGATTTCACTCTCCATTCCACTGTTTCAGTTTTCTGTCAATAATGAGACGGCAAAGATTTTATTTTCTTTTCTCCCAGCACCTCTAGACTTCAAAAACAATACATACAATCTCGTAGCTTTAGTGGTTCAGAGACCTTATTCTGTTCTTTCACATTTCTGGCCTAGTGTCATCAAAAAGAGCAGAGTCCAAGCCAGCCAGTAACGTGGTGGTTAAAGCACCTAGATCCTACATGGCTGACTGAGCGGTTAGAGTCCCAGACCCTGTGGCTTGAAAAACACACTAGGCAGGTGTGTGTGTGTGTGTGCGTACCCAAAAATCCTAAGAGGAGAATGCAAGAGAAGGGATTATAGTGTGTTAACCCTGTCAGTCACTTTCTCACTTTCCCTTTCTCTCTTGCTGTCTCTCTCTGGCAAGTACACGTGCCCTATAGCAAATTAAAAAGGAAATAAAAGAACAACAAAGTTCAGGGACAAAATCAAAATATCAAATATGATATAAAAATGCCAAATAAATAAAAAGAAAAAAATACAGAAAAGAAATGAAACAAAGCCACCTGTTTTGCTTCCAGCACACTAAACACAAGTTAGTATAATAATTATAAATCTAGATCTAATCATGTAGGGAGATGATGTTTCATAAACTGGCAACAAAGACACTCATCTTTCAATATTTTTAAACTAAAACACATGGTATCTTGATTGATCTTGAACGTGGTCTTGATTTCGACAACTATGTTAAGTCCCTAATTCATAATTGTTTTTTCACTGAATGATAGGAAATTTTAAAACCGTGCAATGCTAGTAAACTATGGTATTTATCATTTATTCACTTTTAGAATTATCAGTATTATTTGAAAAGTTACTGGAAGAGGTATATACCTTCGACTTTTACTGTTAAACGATTGATTAAAGGTATTAAAAATAACTGGATGCAGATTTCTAAGAATTTAGTCTAAGATTATGTTCTTAGTCTTCAAAAACAGCAGCAGTCATAATAGCCCTCTGTTGATCCTGGATGCCAGGTGAAGTTCTAGCTGCTTCCCCAATGATATTTATTCCATACTCCCGATACCATTTGATTGATAAAGGAACTAAGGCCCAGAGAACATGAGAAACATACTCCAGACCCCCAGCATTGAACATCTAGTAAACAACCAAGCTGGGATTTGAATCCAGACATCTTGTCTGCAACATCACGTTTTTAAGTGGCACAATCCACTACCTCTCCACCTCTTGCCTAAGGACTCTGCAGTCAAGGAAAGAAGGAATGAGAAAGTTAAAACTGGGTACTATTCAGGCAATATTAACAGTAGTTTTCCTATTGGTGTTCTTTGTAGCTATAATTAATTAGTAAGCAAAAGGGATTTTTTCTTTTTTATTTTTTTTGGAGAGGTTTTTGCTATACAGCGCATGCGCTCACCAGAAAGAGAGCAACAGAGAGACAGAAAGCTAGAAATCACCCCCCCACCCCCGGGGGAAGGCCACGCCACAACCCCTTCTCTTCCATTCTCCTCTAGGGATCTTGGGCACTCATGCACATGCACCTGGTGTGAGTTTAAGCTATTGAGCCCAGGACTCCAATCGCGGTTGACTACATGGGAGTCCAGCAACATAGCCATTACACCAACTGCTGGTCCCAAGAAAGATTATTTTGAAGAAAGCATCAGGCTAGCAACTTATTATGTACCCCTACCAACCTCCCACTAAAATGTCTGTGCAGGCACAGAAAGTGTAAATATACAGCAAAACATAAAAAAATGAGATAAGTACCCATTTATTGCTACAATCACTGAAAAGTTTTATCAGCTAAAGAAAATGGAGCTGAACACTCATTAACTTTAGATCACATGATGTTGTGGTAAAAAGCAGAGGGGGCAGGCCAGCAGGTGGTGAGGTGGTTAAAGGCACTGGACTCCCACATGGCTAACCACAGTTTGAGTCTTGAACCTGGTGGTTTGGTTTCTTACTGTTGCTCTTTCTCTCTCTCTGCCCCTCTCATAAAAATTAAAGTAAATAAATAAATAAAGTTAAACAAAATAATTCTTTTTAAAAATTTAACTTTATTTATTTATTCATCCATTTCAATTTGACCAGAGAGAGAGAGAGAGAGAGAGAGAAAGTGAGCCTCCAGTTCCAGGACTTGAACCGCTGTCTGCCCATGGGATTCCAGTACCCTTAACCACCACGCCACCTGCTGGTCCTAATAATTCTGTGGGGTATTTTTGTTTTTGTTTTCGTTTTTTAAAAGCAGAGGGGAAACATATTCACATGTATAAGGTGCTGAGGATTATTAATCATTTAGTTGGTCTCATTTTTCACTCAGTATTGTTAACATAGCATCTAGTTCTCTAAGATTTCAAAGACCTATAAAATGATTGAAAAAAATGAGAAAATATTATAACTATAATGTTAAAAAGCCATAGTTAATATATTCATAAAATACAACTTAACCTGAACTACCAAACTATACACAAACACCAGCTACACATACTTAATCCTCAAATATATGAGCTACATTTACATGTATAGTAGGGAGGAAGAGAGCTATGGAAGCCTACCAATTCCTGAAGGTATTTCTGCATTGAATAAGCCTTTTTCAGATTCACAGGTCCTGACTCTGCCACCTCTCAGTTCTTCACATGTAGTCCCTGATCTCCTTTCCTGCAGGCTCAGTATCACTCCATCTTCCAGATCAAATAGGACTTAACAAAAGCAGAAATAAAAGAAACTGTAGCTGTCCCCAGAGCTGACAGTAATGGTAAATTATTCTGACATAGGGTGAGGGTAGCACAATGGTACAGAATAGAGGCTGGTTCTTATGTTGTTCCCCAGATTAGAATTTTTAGTTTATCCTTACTCATGGCCACATCCATCTGTCCAGTACTTAGCACTGATTTTCAATGTTGTTCCCTAATCTAATTCCTCTTTTACTAACCAGTTCTTAGTAACAGATTCTCTGAAAATCTTGAGGCATAATATACTGTGAGCTCCAGATCTCATAATACATCCCAGTTGTGACTAAATTTTTTAAGTCATCTTATTCTAAGCAACAATTTGAGTAGTCAGTCTACCACCACAATTTTCTTCTTACTTGAACACCTTTTTCTTTCTCTAGATTCAGAACATGGCCCTGGAACTTCTGTTGATGTTTGGGCTAGAGCTGTCCTCGTATTATGCTTAGGTTTAGCTGATGGATGTCTGAGATCTCCATTTTTCTAACTTATGACGGGAGAAGGTGATCATTCCTCTCTCTAGTTGAAACTCTGTTTGTAAGTCCCAAGAGTATTCCTCAGATCATAGCAAGATTACCCCTATCTCCTGCCATAATTTACCATAAATATGAAGCTTATTTCTCTGACTTCCTAACCTGTGAGCTAAACTCTATTTTTTATTTGATTTTTTTCTTGTGAGAGGCATAGTCTTCCATATTACTATGGAAAAATGAGAATAAGTTTTAATGCTCACATTTAAGGCTTTTTTATTTTGGTGCTATGGTGGTGTATAAAGGCATTCAAAACTCATAAATGTTTATCAGACTTGGAATTCTAGGATTACAGTCATCTTTCAATATCTAGAAGGAATTGACCCCAGGATCCCCACAAATAGCAAAGTCCACTGAGCCTCAAGTATCTTATATAAAATGGTGTAGTTCTTGCATATAAGCTATACAGATGCTCCTATATACTTTAAATAATTTCTTAATTACTTACAATATATAATACAATGCAAATACTATATATATATAGTTTATGCTGTATTGTTTAGGGAAAAATGACAAAACACATCTGTTCTAGATTAGTACAATCATCATAAACCAAACTTCATCGTATATGTCTTTTTATGCCCCGACCCGCAGGACAGTCGAACGGGTACCTGGGTGAGGATGGTGAAAACCGGGATCCTTTGTGTTTAGGCTGGTGAAGTTCTTACTGACACACAGAGTGGAGACAAGATGAGGTGCTGATCAAGTCTTCCGTTTATTGCAGAACAAACAGTGCTTTATATACAAGGATGGTGGGCACACCAATTGGTCGCCCAAAAATGAGATACAACAGTATGAGCCAATCATTGATGTGGGTGGATCTCCCATTACCTAGCAACAGTTGGTTACATGATTTCTGAGATATGGTTTGCTCAATGAGGAAGTGAAGCCTAAGATTTCTAAGATGGCAGACAGTTCTCAAGAAGCTCCCAAGATGGCTTCCATATGCAATGCCCTCCACATATCCCCCTTTTTTATTTTTTCAAAGAGAAGAGAAGAGCCTGGGGGAATCGTGCCTGTCTTAGGTTGGAGTCGTTTATTGAGCCACATCCATCCTTACCCGTCATTGGAGAATCCCATAGCTATGATGGGTTTCCTGTCTTAGGTGGGAGGACTGTACAGCTGTTATAGGCTCAGACTCTCTTACCCGTCTTTGGCTAACCGATTCAGCGCCTCAGGCAGGAGCAATGTCTAGGCTCCACGATATTCCATCTCCAGGTTGTGGTAGTGGACTTGGATAGGCTGCATTTTTATGGAGTCATCGATATGACGTTTTATGAAGGTCATGAGCTTATTAAAGAGAACAGGTCCCAAAGAGCAAACAATCAATAAAACCAAAATTGGGCCAAATATGGGGAGTAGTATGGGGAGGAGTCCATTCCATGCAGTTAAAAAGGGATTATCGGTGAGTTGTTTTCTTCGTTCTAGAAGATTTTCTTGCAGTTGGTTGAGCTTGTCACGAACGATGCCAGACTTGTTGGCATAAAAACAGCAACATTCCTGTAAAGCAAGACAGAGACCCCCTGTTCTGTCAAAAGGAGGTCTAGCCCACGTCTATTTTGGAGTACAACTTCTGCAAGGGAATCTAGTTGATCTTGGACAAAAGTAATAGTAGAAGCCAATTCATGGACATCAGAAACAAGGGCATCAGTTAATTGTTTGACCTGAAGGGAATATCCTAATCCAGCAGCACCAGTGTTGAAGAGGTAACTGCCAGGGCTAAAACCAGCAGCGATAGTGTTGAAGAGGTAAAACAATATCAGGTATTTAAGAAGAATCTTCATTTTGTTGATCTGTGGAAGAAAAAAGAGGTATCTCAGGGCTTTTATCATCCCTGGATGAATTATTATCATTTGAATCAATTTGTTTGACCAATCTTTCTGGTAGCCAACGAGCAGCATCCATTTTCTGGGAATAAATGCAGACAGACCCTCTGCCCCATATGAGGACAGGGTCTGGACCGTTCCACGTATTGTCTAGTGGGTCTTTCCACAAAACTGTGGCAAATTTTGTTTTAGTAGTTGAATGCCAGAAGCGCTCAGCAGCTGAGTGTCCATCTTTATCCAGTGTTAGAAAATTTAGCACAAAAAGTGTATGTGCTAAAAGGTTTTTTGGTGAACCTTTAATTTGTAAAATCTCTCCCTTTTTTAATTTTTGGAGAGTATTTTTTAAGGAAAGATGAGCACGTTCAACAATACCTTGTCCCTGGGGATTGTATGGAATCCCCGTGACATGTTTAATATGGAGTTGTTTACAAAAAGAGTTAAAATTGTTTCCGGTATATCCTGGGCCATTATCTGTTTTAATCTGTTGAGGCTTACCCAGAACAGAGAGTGCGGCAAGAACATGAGAAATAACATGTTTACCAGCCTCTCCGGTTTGTGCCGTAGCAAAAATGAAACCACTAAAGGTGTCAATAGTAACATGCACGTATTTAAGAGTACCAAATTCTGCAACATGAGTGACATCCATTTGCCATAAAGCATTGGGTATAAGGCCTCTAGGGTTAACACCCAAGTGTGGTGTAGGCAAAAGAGTAAGACAGGCCGGACATTGTTTTACAATTTGTCGAGCCTGTTCCCGAGTAATTTTAAACATGAGACGAAGGGTGTGAGAATTCAAATGATGTAATTGATGGGCAGCAACAGCATCTGAAAGATTTGTGTCAATTTGAGTATGAACCAAAAGAGAATATTTTGTGGCCAGATCAGCGCGGCGATTACCCTCAGTTAAAGGACCAGGCAAGTCTGTATGGGGGCGCAAATGGCCAATATAAAAAGGCAGCTCTCAATGTCTAATGAGAGACTGTAATTGGAGGAAAAACTGTGTGGCTTGAGAAATTTGTTTAATTTGTGCCGCAGTTTCCAGAAGTGGTACAGACATAGTAATATAAGCACTATCTGTATACAAGGTCAAGGGAAAGCAGAGAAAATTGTAACAACTATTAGCAGCTCAACTAGCTGAGCTGATATTGAGAATGTTGTAAATGTAACTTGTTTAATCAGAGAGAGAACAAAAAGTACTGTGTAGATGGTGGAACAGAGGACCAGTTCTGTGTTTCATGGCATAGTTCTGGAAAGGTCTGAAATAAATTGTCATTGTTTACAGAACAAACTCAAGCGTTTCAAAACTTTGTTTTAGGTCTGGAGGCTTGGGGCGGCCCCGTTTTTGTTTCCCTGATCCCGATTAATTGGCCTACCATTGACATAAAATCTGGATCTACATTCATTAGGAGGGTGACGTCCCCTCATACATTTACTGCACAAATCAGGAAGTTGATTTGGTCGTTGATTACCACCATTCTTTACCTTACAGTTTTTTGCAAAATGTCCAGACCGACCGACCACAATTGTAGCAAGTAATTTTGTTACTTATTTTGTTAGCATTGTTGTTACGAGTAAGGAATTGGAGAACAGTATAGTCTTGAAGGGCAGCGGCCATAGTCAATCCTTGTTGGAATGCCAATTGTTTAATAAGGTCAGTACCTGAATCAGTCAAATTTCTCTGAGTAGGAAGTTTTGTCCAAGCTCTCATAGCTGCTGTATAAATTTGAGCAAATAGCCCTGGACCATATTGTATTAGATTGTTACTATTTGCATAATTGCCTTCTCCCAATAACATCTCTGTTGTCCAACCATTGTTGGCCTGGGCATTACGGCATGCAAGCTCCCTGCAAATTTGTACATACTTTGATTTCCAAAGTAAGTAATCTCCTCCAGAGAGCGTAGCATGGGCCAGTATGTGCCACTCCATTGGTATAAGCCAATTATCTGCCACTGATTCAACTATGGCTAAAGTATATGGAGCTGTAGCTCCATATTGAGCAACTGCTGTTTTAATTTCTTTTATGATTTTAAAATCAAAGCCACCACAAGGACGCCATGTTTGTCCTTGGGGATCTATGGTTTCTGTTACTGGAAATGCTTCCTGTTCCTCAAGATCTATCAGTGGTTGTAATCTCTGAGCTGGTTTAAGTTTTGCACTAGGAGTAAAGGTGGACTGACAGCGATTTTGTGAGGATGAGAAAGCTGTACTTTTAGATTTACCCACTTTCAGCTTTTCTAATCGTGATATCAATTCTTGATGTTCTTCTAACTGAATATGTTCTTTGAGTTGTTCAATCTTAGCCCGAACCTCTGCCCTAGGATCAATAATGGGGGCATTGCCAAAGATGGCTGAATAGTCTTTTCATGGCAAGAATGATTACATGTCAAAGATGGCACAGATGTAACCCAGTCATAAGATGGAGGTCGTTTTTTGAAAGGTGGCCATTTTGAATTGTTGTACTCAACAGCCTCCACTTCTGAAGTTTCTGTCTCTGGTGGCCATTTTGAACTATTGTATTTGGCAGCCTCTTTTTCCAAAGTTTCTTCTTCAGGCGGCCATTTTGGGTTTGGGTTATTGTATTTGGCTGCCTTTGTTTCTAAAGTTTCTTTTTCAGACGGCCATTTTGAGTTATTGTACGTGGCAGTCTGTGTTTTTAAACTTTCTTCTTTAGGCAGCCAGTTTGAGTTGTTATTTTTGACTGCCCTTAGTTCTAAAATTTCTTCCTCAGAATCAGTCGATTGACTATCCAAATGAGTTTTAAACTCTGTAAGAGATGGGTATAATTTTTTCTGAGGCTTTTCAAAGTTTGTAAATTCCTCACTGATTTTTGGTTTTTCAAGTTGTTTTGGCCTGACATCCAATTGTTTAGTAAAATTTGTTACTTCTTCCTCACTATCTAAGGAATTTAAATCTTTTTCTTTTTTGGTGCCAAGGTTTATTTTAGTTTCCATGGCATCTTTACTATCTGTCTGAGTTTTATTTTTTTGCATAATTTGTTCTCCCTCTGCAACAACTGTTGCAATTTTGGGGTCAGTTGACTGTAATTTAATAATTTTATCTATTAGATTCCAATATGAAAAAGTTATTACTGGGAACTTTCCTGGTCCAAATGTGACATAGTTGTCTTTCAGAGCATCACCTACCCTCTTCCACCTTGCTTCATCAATAGTGCCTTCTTGAGGAAACCAGGGGCACACCTCTTTTAGAAAGTCAAAAAAGGAAAGTAATTGTTTGATTCTAATTTCAACTCCACGTGTCTTAAGAGCATCACTAAGCCCCTGAACAAATAATTCATGCTTGCTCATTTGTTGTCCCATAATTGCACTCCGGGAAGCTATTTAGTAATCTGTATTACTATTTACCCTTCCACACTTACCAGGCCTGGCTTTCTTCACAGTGCACTTCACCTTGATCCTCTTGGCCCAAGGCCCCACGTCCGGGCGCCACTTGCCCCGACCCGCAGGACAGTCGAACGGGTACCTGGGTGAGGATGGTGAAAACCGGGATCCTTTGTGTTTAGGCTGGTGAAGTTCTTACTGACACACAGAGTGGAGACAAGATGAGGTGCTGATCAAGTCTTCCGTTTATTACAGAACAAACAGTGCTTTATATACAAGGATGGTGGGCACACCAATTGGTCGCCCAAAAATGAGATACAACAGTATGAGCCAATCATTGATGTGGGTGGATCTCCCATTACCTAGCAACAGTTGGTTACATGATTTCTGAGATATGGTTTGCTCAATTAGGAAGTGAAGCCTAAGATTTCTAAGATGGCAGACAGTTCTCAAGAAGCTCCCAAGATGGCTTCCATATGCAATGCCCTCCACATTTTTATAAGAATTATTTATTTAGTTTTGTTAATTATTATTATTTAATTTGCCATAGTCACCTATACTCACCAGAGAGAGACAGAGAGAGAGAGAGAAAGTGAAAAAGCAAGCCGCCAGGACTTGAACCACTGTCATCAGTAGCAATGTAGTATTATCTATCCGTGGTTGAATAAACATTTTCAGAGCCCATGTAGAAAGACAGCCAACTGTACTTCCTAGATCAATGGCTAGCAACTTCAAAAAAATAATAATATTTTAACATCCTTGAAATTCTAAATTACCACCATTGGAAAGGGTATAAGGAATATTGTGGTAACTTTCAGAAAAAAATAATTCATGAGTTCATTAACAGAGGAAGGTAGGGAACGTATTCGTCTTATCTTTTCTAAACTGGAATTTTTTGTTCCTTTCCATTTCTTACATGTGGTTATCAGATAATTTATCCTTTTTAGTAGAGAGATTCTATAGCTATTGATTGAAAGAAGGTAGCTTATAGTCTAAGGTTGTGGTTTAATATAGTAAAATTTTAATAGATTTATACACACAGAAAAATTGGATACTTTTATTATTCGGTTATTTATTTTGGCTGAGTATATCAATCAACTTGAATAGACAATAAAAATTGGATAGACTACCATGAACTGTGGAGTCTGTGGAGTGTGGTTAGTTTAAGGTGGCAATAAAAGTGTGATTATAACAATCTTGACTTCGGAGCCTATTTTCTTCCCTCTTGTGTCCTTTTTTTGACTTCTGTAAAGTGTAAAGTATTATCACTGGATATTTATAAGAGGTACCCTGGCCTCTGGTATTTTCTACCTCAGCAAAGACGATATTGCTGAGATGTGCACAGTTGTAACAACCGTGTCCTACATAAAAGCATCTAGCGTGTCTTACATGTCTTTTTATGTTCTTAGGGAACTGGATTGGTCTTCTGATGTTTTTAATCTTTGTGTGTGTGTGTGTGTGTGTGCGTGTGTGTTTTATAAACCCCAAGGCTATTTCAAAAACCTGTAAGTATTCCAATATATTTTTCCAAGGCAGCATTATTTTCAAAAATCAAAAAGTACATTTTCTCATAAATAAGTTACTGGCAGAAGTATTCTCTTTCACAAATTCTGAGACCACAAATTTCAGATGGGTTCAGGAAAAGAAAGCAAAAAAAAAAAAAAAAAAAGAAAAAAAAAAAGGAAAGGTGATGTGATGAGAAATAAATAAATAACAAATACATAAAAACATGACAGAATCTTCTCTAGGCCTTAACAAACCACTTGGTAATTTAAGCATTACACACAAAGCAACACCTGTTATTTGTGATTAACATTTCTAGTTTATTTTGTTTAGGGATATCTTCATGCAAAGATTTTCTTTATTAATAAAATAGTAAATACCAGGGGACCAAAAAAAGAAAAAGAGAAATATTTCATATGTATTAGAAAATTACAAGATGTTTTATATGTAAAACCATTTTTTGAGAGACTTTTTATCACAGCAAATTTTGAAGCATGTTTTCAAATATTGTGTTGAGTAATTTTATTGATATTTAAAGATTTATTTGGCATACTTTCAAGACATTTTTGGATATTTGTACATCATAAGAACAACATATAATTTAATCTATTAGCACATTTGTGTGTGTGCATGTGTGTGTACTTCCAGAGGGTAAGTGCATGCACCAAAGTGAGAGACAGAGAGAAAGCATGCTAACAGGGGCGAACACACTACGATCCTTTTTTCCTCTATTTTTCCATTATATCAGGATTTTGCACAAGCATGTACATGCACCCAGGCAGCTTTTAAAACCCCCAGAGTCAAGTTCCATCCATGGTCACCCACATGAGATCCAACTCCCTACACTCATGGCTTACCTGCTGCACTATGGAGCCATACCCATTAGCCACTTTTTAGAAAAAAAAAATCATATAATTATATATCTATTCTTAGGAGTATACTTATAAGTAACATAAATTATTCTAATTTTTTTTCTCATTTTAAAAATAAACAAGTGTCACTGTGTCTTTCCGGTTTACCTTTCTTTTAGCCTACTTTCCATTCTTTTTCCTCACAAAAGATGAGCAGAAAATTCAGTGATTAAAGAAATAGAAGGCCATTTAGAAAGAAACTCATTATAACAACTACAAAAACAAAGAAAACACCATTTTTATAACTGGAGAAAGTTTGATAAGGAGGCAAAAGTTTTCAAGCATCAAATGGAAATCTAAAAGCATACATTTTGAGAGAAGAGAGATTTTGTTATTTTGGAAGTTAGAATGCTTTAATTGGAAGCTTTTCTCTATTTCTTTTCTTTCTTTTTTATCATATTTCTCCCTATCTCTCTCTTGACCTTAGTAAGATTCTCAATACCTATTAACTGACAGAAGGACTGATACTGTATTCTCTAATAAGTGAATGAATGAATGATATGTTTGACACATGGCCCACTAGAGAGTTGAAAGAAGAGAATTACACTGGGAAGAGAGAATGCTAATTACCTTAGAGTTACCTTACCTACATTATAGGAAAGACAGTAGAGAAAGTATTGTTAAGCAAAGAAAATATGATGAAACACAAGACAATTCATATTAAGAAAATAGGTGATGGTTAGAGTAAAACAAAGTTGACGTGTTAATTGATCTGCTGAAAAGTAATTAGGAGGGTAGGTAGTATTTTCAGTGCACAGTTCTTTTATAAATAGTAATTTTATCTTTTGTCTTTTTTTTTTTTTTTTTTTTTTGCCATGGAGAGCATACGTCCTTGGAGAGGAGAGAAATAGAGAAAGACAGTGAGAGAGAAAGTGAGAAATCACCCCAGTGAGGGAGAAATCAATCCCTTCTCTTTGATTCTCCTTCTGGGACTCAGGGCACACATGCACACACCCAGCATGGCTTTCAAGCCACCAAGTCTGAGACTCAAACCCTAGTCAGCCATGTGGAAGTCCAGTGCCCCAACCACTAGGCCACCTGCTGGCCCCAAATAGCAATTCTCTTTTTGAGACACATAATGCTGCATAGCAATATAGTAATTAACCTGCATAAATTTAAGCAACATTTTCTAATACACGTAAATTTGTGTGTGCATGTTTAAAAGTTTTATCTTACAGATCTAACTGTAGAAAAAATTTCTCTATGCAGTAAATATTTCATAACTTTTGGTAATTTTTGTTTAGATCACTGAAGAAACAATGTTGACCATTTAAAGAAAAACTTTAAAGGAGTAAGTTACAGTTTAAAAGCAAATACGTTGAGAGCACAAGTATCTTGCTGTATGGATGTACATCAAAGATTTAGAAGGGAATGTGTAAGATGATAACATAAATTTGCAGAAAATCTAGTACTATTAAGTATTACATTTACAAAGAAGACTTACCACTCTGTATTTCTGTATAGCATCCTGTGCATCTATCATTATTTCAAAATAGAAATTTTTTTAAAGCAGGGTAGATTCACATTTTCTACATGCACCTTGGAAGTGAAAAACCTTCTTACTGACATTTTTGCTAAGATGACAGTGCTTATGATAGACATTTGCACACAACAGTTTAAGCCATTGCATCCATCAGAAGAAAGAAGACTTTAACTGGTAAATAGAATCACAGTTGGAAGGACTGTCTATCTGTACAGAAATGCAATTCAAAGAGAAATGTTGTTGTATTTATGGATATCCTGATAAGTTTTTAGAATCTCATTTTTAAAAATTTTGGATCAAGTGAAGGATATGCATTTACACTAGAAACTTCTCCCTGTACACAACTAAGTGGTAGTAACAATAACAATATCAAACTAAATTATAATATAAACTCAAATCCCCCAAATATGGAAATAATTGTGCAGAAGTAAACTGAGGATAGAGTGACAAGGCACTTGAGATGCAGATTTTTCAGGAAAGGAATGATCAAAAGAAACCTCCTGAGTGACAGTGGTCTGCAGTGAGGCTTACTACTTGAAGAAGAAAGTTGAAAATAAGTTGGGAATGGTACCTAAGGCTATAGCTCGTATAAACCAATGTGCTTGTGATTGCAGGAGAAATAATTGCAGACAGAACTAGGGTCAAGTCAGCCTTTGGTTGAATAACCAGAGATGGAATATTACCAATATTACTGAGACAGGAGCTTTTAGCCATTGACAGAATATCTGAGTTTGGACTGAAAGCCACTGAGAGTTCCTGCAAATCTCTGAAGAGGAATCCATAAGAACAAAGGCTGAGGAGAACATTTCACCAGAAAATATTCCCACAGAATTAGAACCTACTGATTAAGTTTGCAAACCTTCTGAGGGAAAACTAAAGACAGATATTAACAATTAACGGCAATTATGTTAGACTTATGGAACAGTCTCAAAATGACTGTAAAGTAAATTAAGCTCTGAAAACTATTAAATGAAGAAATAATAGGAATAATAATCTGGAGAACAAAATAAGATAGTAAAAATAGATATCTATAAATAAGAAAAGCACAGACATCAATTTACATTCCTATGTCCAACAGAGACCATATATTGTTTTTCTTTGAAAGTTATGTATTTAATTTTATTAATTATCATCATCATTATTATTATAATTATTATTTTTTAGTTTGCTATAGGGCATGTGCACTCACCAGAGAGAGAGAGAGAGAAGGAAAGTGAGAAATCAAGCCTTCAAATTCAGCACTCAAAACACAGTCACCCATGTGGGATTCCAGTGCCTTAACCTTCAAGCCACCTGCAGGCCTCAAGACCACACGTTGTTTTCACATAAATGTAGCACATGTAAAATACCTTGAAATAGGCCAGATCACTCAGATTGTATTTCCAAGTAAAAATATTTTCTTAAATGTTTATACTTTTTTGTATAAGGCAAGAACTGTATGAATATTTAAAATATTTAGAACGTTTAAAACTGAAGGGAACCAGCAGTTAGAGTAATGGCTATGTTGCTGGATTCCCACGTAGCTGACCGCGGTTCGCGTCCCGGACCCGGTGACTTAAAACTCACGCCGGGCGCGTGTGCGTGCGTGCCCAAGATCCCGAGAGGAGAATGGAGGAGAAGGGATTGCGGCGTGACCATCCCCCCTGGGGGGTGATTTCTCGCTTTCTGTCTCTATGTCTCTCTCTGTCTGTCTGGTGAGCGCATGCGCCCTATAGAAAAAATCTCTCCAAAAAAAACCAAAAACAAAACAAACAAACAAAAAAAACCAAACTGAATAACAAGCCTACATAATACAAAATATGTATTACAGCAGAAATAAAACATAAAAGGCATTTTAATCTAAAATTTACTCATTTTAAAAAGAGAATAGGGGAGAAAGGAAGAATACAGAGGAGCAAGAAATAAAGTAAAATTGATAAAATGCATAACTGAATAAACAGAGTAAGCAAAATTTAAAAATATGAAAGATAAATAATTAGTAGAAAATAAACCATAGCCAAAGATCTCAAGAAGTATGATAGAAAGGATAAATAGTCAGAATTGAATATGAAATGCCCAAAGCCATTAGAACTAATTAAGAAATAGAGGAAAAGGAGCTGGCTGGTGGCATAGTGGTTAAGGGTGCTGAACTCCCACATAGTTGACCACAGTTCAAGTCCCGGATTTGGCGGCTTGCTTTCTCACTGAGACCAGCAGTTAGCATAATGGCTATGTCGCTGGACTCCCACGTAGTCGACCGCGGTTCGAGTCCCGGACCCGGTGGCTTAATCTCACGCCAGGCGCGTGTGCGTGCGTGCTCAAGATCCCGAGAGGAGAATGGAGGAGAAGGGATTGCGGCATGGCCATCCCCCCTGTGGGGTGATTTCTTGCTTTCTATCTCTCTGTCTCTCTCTGTCTGTCTGGCTAGTGCACGAGCCCCATAGCAAAAACCTCTCCAATAAAAGAAAAAAAAAAAAAGAAATAGAGGAAAAGACAGAAAGAAGAGGTATCGAAGAGATAATTAAATAATACAGAGAAAATAAACATAGATATGGATATTATACAAAATTTTACTAACTAGTAAGAGAATAAAAGACTAAAACTGCACATTTTTTATGAATACATATAAAGTATATTAAATCACAATTTTACAATAGAAGTATATGAAACTACAATACATACAAATAAGATTATGTTACTACTGTAACTGGCTCTTAAATATTGGGTAGGGTATAGTGACTAGGTTGTGGGTACAATAATATTATCCATGATTGATAGTGGTCGCAGCTGGATATTGGGGCTATATGAGATTCATTAAAGTCTACACATCTATTTTTGTATATACTTAGAAGTTTTGACAGTTAAAATGACATAGAATTATATACAACTCAAAAAATATGTGGAATCAATGATTCCAGCACTACCACCCTTCTGAAAAGGTAACTGGTCCAGATAGCTTCAAAGGTACATTTTAGATTGGTAAATCTTGAGAAAAAAAATCAGGAAATTCTGCCCAACCAAAGAAAATTATAGACAGTTCCCATTTTTTACTATACCTTAGATCTTAATTTAAATGATTAAATATTTATAGCAATTTTTCAATAGATATATATTAAATATATAATACACACACATACATTTTATTCCAGAATGCAAAGTATAGCATTATATCAAATGTTCTAGCAAAGCAATACACTTTATATCCATAACTTAAATAAAGGATATAACATGTATCTTCTTATATATACATTAAAAATTAAATTTAATGCTCCATTATGATTAATAGCCTATGAAGTTCTAAGACAATTGTAAAGAAATGCATGAGGAATTGATCTTATCAGAAGTTGTGTTATAAGCCCATATTTAGTATAGACAAACACGTCAATTGGTACAGATCTGTCGAAAATATTATAGTGTCAAAATTGCAGGATGCATGGATGACACTGGGAGTTGTGATTGGAGAAACATTAAAAGACATAAGGAAGGGATGGGCTAATAAATAGATTGTGTTACTAGAAACACAGCAAGGAAACAAGCATACGTGTGCATTTGGTGTGGAGTGAGAGATAGAGTGTTCAATTCTCATCTTCCATGATAAGAAGTGAAAAAAATCATATATTGAAGTAACTAAAAGCAAGGAAATTCCTCAAGTGAGATTTTTTTTTTTTTTTCTTTTTTTGGAGAGGTTTTTGCTATAGGGCGCGTGCGCTCGCCAGACAGACAGAGAGAGACAGAGAGATAGAAAGCAGGAAATCACCCCCCAGGGGGGATGGTCACGCCGCAATCCCTTCTCCTCCATTCTCCTCTTGGGATCTTGGGCACGCACGCACACGCGCCCGGCGTGAGTTTAAGCTGCCGGGTCCGGGACTTGAACCGCGGTTGACTACGTGGGAGTCCAGCAACATAGCCATTACGCTAACTGCTGGTCCCCCCTCAAGTGAGATTTTTAAAAATGAAAATATTAGCCTTTGAATTTAAAAATCAGGGATGGGGAAGAGTGGAGATGGAGGCCTATATTTAACTGGAAAACAGAATTTTTAAAAGTTTGTGGAAAAGTTTGTAAAAAAAAAAACTTTGTTGAAAAATAGAATTTGGGAACAGCAATTGGCATAATGGCTATGTCTCTGGACTCCCATGTAGTGACTGCAGTTCGAGTCCTGTACTTGGTGGCTTAAACTCACGCTGGGTGCATGTGTATGTGCCCAAGACCCTGAGAGGAGAATGGAGGTGAAGGGATTGCAGCGTGGCCATCCCTCCTGAGGGGTGATTTCTGGCTTTCTGTCTCTCTGTCTTTCTGGCGAGTGCACGCGCCCTATAGCAAAAACTCAAAAAAGGAAAAATAGAATTCAAGTATAAGTTTATATTGATGCAAAAGATTTTGAAGTTGTGCATAGGTTTTTCATAGTTCTCATTTCCATGAACTTTTGAAGGCCCCCCTCATAGACTCTTACTAACTTTTCCACATTGCATACAGACATTTATTTGTTGATTAATATTAAATTAAGAAAATGATCGATCAAAGGGTGGTTTCTGTTGCTTTTTAAAATATTTAACTGTATCAGGACCAGCAGTTAACATAATGGCCATGTCGCTGGACTCCCATGTAGTCGACTGTGATTCGAGTCTCAGACCCGGTGGCTTAAACTCATGCCAGGTGCATGTGCGTGCGTGCCCAAGATCCCGAGAGGAGAATGGAGGAGAAGGGATTGCGGTGTGGTCATCCCCCCTGGGAGGTGATTTCTCGCTTTTCTGTCTCTCTGTCTCTCTCTGGCTTTCTGGTGAGCGCACGCACCCTATAGCGAAAATCTCTCCAAAAAAAAAAAAAAAAAAAAAAAAAAAAAAAAAATTAACTGTATCTAATTTCTCATATAATTCATTTAGAAAACTTAAACATATACTGCAATGTTTGAAAGATTCTCAGCAGGGAACATATGACACATATCTCATTAACCATGTCTGATGAAACAGCTTTTGTCAGGTTATTTGAAATCTAAGTTCACCCAGAATTGTATATGCAAACTCAGAGATTGCATCACTAAATGTGGGAAATAATGGTTGCAGTTTATGTCACCTACATTAAGCCATGTGTGGTTGTTAATAATTTAGAGACAACAATGGAGGATGTGAAACTATGTTTGAATGATGCCTTTCCTGCTCCCTGTTTTCTTCTGGCCCACAATCTGAGAATGACTTTCATGTCTGTGAACGACTGTATGGGGACTATATAAAATACTCACTTTTGCCTCTTGGTCCATGAAACATAAAATATTTTCGATCCGATCATTTTGTGAAAAATTTTACCATCCTCTAGTCTAAGGAATAATAAAACATGTGTGGATTTGGTCAATTTAGAGAAAAAATATTGTTAAATCTCTGACTTAGCTAGGCTCCCAACTGTTTCCAACGGTACAATTAATTACAAATAGCTGATCTAGGTGTTCTGAGTAAGCACAACCTACAGCTTATCCCTGAATCTCTGAACTAAGGAGACTATTACTCAAATTGTTTTAGAAAAACATAACAGACCAATTCTAACTTTGGAATGTACTGGCAAATTTATTTTAGACAGGGACTATATTCTTTCAGAAGCAAGGTAAACATCTGCTCTCTCACTTGCTACAAATTCTATACACTTGGCAGGTCCACATGAGCAACTGTGCTAACACAGATGTCATAGATCTCAACTTCAGGGAGCTTATTGATTTGGTTTTACTTGACACACAGCGATAGCTCAGGATAATCATTGCAGACATTTTAGTTAGGTGGTTTTATGACTGGTCAATGGTTAATACTCAATCTTTATCTGTATAAAAATGCAGATATGAAGAATGTAATAAGCCTCAAAATCAGTGGAATCTATATAAAGTACAGTTTGATATATTTGCAAATTAAACCAAAGCTGAAGAATATGATACAGAGCCACCTTGTTCAATCTGGCTGTTACTAGCCATATCTGGCTGTTTAAACTTAAAGCAAATAAAATAAAATTTTTTTTTTCTTTTTATGGGAGAGGTTTTTGCTATAGGGCACATGCACTCACCAGAAAGACAGAGAGACAGAGATATAGAGAGACATAAAGTGAGAAATCACCCCCCCGGGGGGATAGCCACACCACAATCACTCCTCCTCCATTCTCCTCTCAGGATCTTGGGCATGCACACACACACACGTGCCCGGCATGAGTTTAAACCACCGGGTCCGGGACTCAAACCGTGGTTGACTACGTGGGAGTCCAGCGACATAGCCATTACACTAACTGCCGGTCCCAAATTTTAAAATTTTGATTTTGCATTTATACCAGCCACATTTCAAGTGCTAAGTTACCCTAGAATACCTGTGGCTATCATTTTGGATAGTGCAGATTTATAAAATTCCTATGATTGCACAAATTTCTATTAGGTAGGTCAGATATAGAAGATAAATTAAGATATAGTCAGAACTCAATCACATCTAGAAGTAGTGAAAAAGAATCAGTAAAATAAAAAATTGCTGCCTTACTGATTAAGCACATCTGACTTTGGGTGTGAGATAGAGATTAAAATTTGAATGTATTTAATTTCTGATAATACGTATCCATGAGCAGATATCCAATGAACAAGTGGAAATATAACCTGAAACCTAATGCCAAATGGGAGATACAGAAATAAATATTTGATGGTTATTAACTTCTAGGTTTTACTTGGAACTGTGAAAAATGTCATGAAAGACCTTTGAGGGACAATGTGTCAGTTTCTAATCTTAGTTGCTAACAGTAGAAACTATTTTAACTAGTTAAAGAAGAAAAGATACTAAGGATAATAGGTATCCTAAAGAATATTGGTCACTACTAGAGATTCAGGCTTAGAGTATATGTGGCCCAAAGTCCACCAACAATAACATAATGATACTCAGGAAAAGCCTTGATACACAACTGGCGTAGCTGGCACTGATCACAATGATATGACCCTCACACTTCTGTACTTGTAGATTGAATGCTTCCATCTTTATCCTTACCTACTCTTTTTCCTCGCATCCTGCATAGGTACCCTGGATTGGGAGAGCTTAATTTCCATGTCTACACTCAATCAGCTTCAAGAAAAGTCAAAACAGTAATTTTTTTGACATCTTCCTTAGGATTGGGCAACTAAGACTGTGTGAACTATTCCAAAATATGGCAAGAGTTTAAAAAAACAACCAGAAATCTTGAACAAAATTTATAATATGGATATCTATCTAAATCTATATCTGTATCTATATCTGTCTATATATCTATATATGTGCTTGATAAAGGAGAAAAAACAGCTAAAATATCAAAAACTATTCAGAATGAATAATGCTGTAAAAGCCAGGAAACATCTAGATAAATAATTATCACACTGACAACTTGGTATACAGTATTCTTATTCTCTCTCTTTTTTTCCTCTCATACACTTCAGATCATGTTATTTTTATCTTAATTTCTGTTTCCGTTGTGTTGACGTAAATCATGGTTTTGGTTTAATTCTTTGCTTTATCACACAACCACATGTTAGTGGACAGCTTACTGATTCAACCAACGAATAGTTATTTACTACCCACTATGTATTAGGTCTTTCCTGGGTTCTGATCATGTAAATAATTAGCAAGGAGTCATGTACTCTGGACTCATAAAGCTTGGGACTCCAAAAGTGAAAATCTTACTGCACACCTAAAATAGTACTGTGAATTAATGAGCGAATGTGTCTAAAAATGTTGGCACAGAGGCACCTGGCATATTTATTAATTCATCAGATTATTAATTTATTTTCTTATTATAGGTACCTTTTGCTTATGCTTGTGATCATATAGTGACAAGTTCTGCTAAACTAGGCTGCTTCAAGTACCTGAAATTCTGTTTCTGAATCCCAGGTTGTCCCAATTCCTGTTAGTAAATATTCCTGATGACTTATCTGTCTAGCATTCTAGTTATGGTGTTCCTGGGGTGTCCAATCAATTCTATTTGCTCCTCTGTTTCATTTGTCCTTTATTCCATAATAAACTTCTCTGAAGGACTAGTATGTCTTCCTTTAGCCAAAAAATAAATTCTTCTGATTCCTTTCATCTGTCTGCCTAAATGCCCCATCCCCCCTTTTATTCTGTTGGTTTCCAAATTTAAGTGTGCACAGGATTTACCTAAAGAGCTAGTTCAACTGCAGTTTTTAAAATAACACTTCCAAATGCTAGATTCTGATTCCTGGGCCACACTTTTACTGAGGAGTAAGTATCAACCTGAAAGATTCAAGGGTTAAATGATGTATGGTTTAAAGAAGAATGGCAGAAATTAAGTTTTATTGAATGTCTGCCATATGTAAGGTAAATTTTAGCTGATATTTAATATATTTTGGTTCAACAAATAGTCAACAAACCTCTTTTGAATACTATTATTCTAATTATGTAGGTATGTTTTTATGGGCTGAATGGTGTCCCTCTAAAATTTCTGTTGGAGCTCTCACCACACTACTTCAAAATATGACTGTATTTAGAGATAGGCCTTCAAAGGGGTGATTAAGAACAAATGAGATCATTAGGCCAACTCATTGGTTTACTATGAATAGAGGAAACTTAGACACACAGAGATACTAAGATGCACAATCACAGAGAAGACCATGTGAAGACACAATGCGACAATGGTCATATGTAAGCTAAGTAGCCAGGTCTCAGGAAACATCAAACCTGCTGATACTTTGATCTTGGACTTCTTTTTTTTTTTTTTTTGGATAGGTTTTTGCTATAGGGCACTCACAAAGAGGTTTTTGTTATAGTGCGCTCGCCAGACAGAGAGAGACAGAGAGACATAAAATGAGAAGTCACCCCCCAGGGGGGATGGCCACGCTGCAATCTCTTCTTCTCCATTCTCCTCTCGGGATCTTGGGCACACATGCACGCACATGCGCCCGGCGTGAGTTTTAAGCCACCGGGTCTGGGACTTGAACCGCTGTCTGCTACATGGGAGTTCAGCGACATAGCCATTATGCTAACTGCTGGTTCCCTTTGACCTTGGACTTCTAATCTCCAGAACTGTGAGAAAATAATCTTCTGTTGCTTAATCTAGCCAGCCTTTACTCTTTTGTTATGGTAGACCAAACAAACCAATGCATATAGTAAATGAAGTTCTTAGTGTGTGTAGTTTGCCCAAGGTCAATGAACTCAGCTAAAAGTGGAAGACAGGATTCAAACACAGATCTGTTTATTCTAAACAATTGCCCTTTTTTCAATACATTGCACCATGTTGGCTCATATGAACATTGTGGTAATATCTTTTTAGTTATTATAAGTACTGTATTGCTAACGGTGAAAGTTTCATATAATCTCAAAGGAGATCATGAGATTTCCTCTTACAGAATTTTATATACTGAAATTGAGTGAGGGTGAAAAAACTGACAAAATGACCTGCCTTTCAGGGTTCATTCTTGTATTACTGGTCTATGGTTCAGTGTTTCCCTCTAACGCCTGCTGGCTACACATTTCTTTCTTTAATTTTCCAACTGACAGGATTACTTGTCAGCGAATAAAGGGAGATACTGATTTTTAACTGTTATTATTCCTTGCCTTTAATCCAGAAAGCAGAACTGGTATCTTTTCTGTGATCTGTGCTGTAACTGTCACCTGCTAATTTTCAATCACTATAACCAGTCAGTCAGGCCACAGACTAAGATCAGAACTGATTACCAATGGGCAATTTTATTATCATTCCTCTAACCTTTACTATGTAAGAAAAATGCAGCTCTGATTTTACTTTTTTTTTTTTTCAATATTTCTTGGGCTTGTAGAAAAGTCCTTGAGTCTTGTCTATTTTTGTGGGTGTCAGCATTTTCAGAAACATGATTCACAGAAGGTAGAATCACTTTGAAGGAGTGTGACATTCTGAGTCCACAGCCTCATAATGTTAAGGTGAAGAAACAGAGTAAGGAAAGATCTCTGGTATCTATAATGAATTTCAAAAGGCAAATTATAAATAACTCAAAATTTTCATCTACTTATTACATAAGCTTACATTTTGCTATTCGAGTACTTAATCAAAATAATGAAGGTGAAACCTTCTATTAGAAAATGATACATTCTTTAGATTGAGACTGAGCTGCAACCAACTTCAAAAACAGAATGTCCTAATGAAGCTAAAGTTGTGAGATTAATTGCTCCCTTATATTCATTTTTAATGAAGAGTAACAATTGACTTGACAGGCTAATTATTATAACATCCTGGGTCCACAGTATGTAATAAGAGTTATAATGTACCAGTCAATCAAAATCTTTCACTTCTGTTATTGTGCTTAAAATCCTCAACTTTCTTTGTTTGTCATGTTAACTGGATGACATATGGAAATTACTAATGGTATTATCCTCAAGAGAGAATAGAAGCATAAAATATTCTGCACATATTCCTATTGCAATTGATGGTGAAATGTCTTTGGGTATATTAAGCATGCATCCTGTCTGATTTTATTATAATTATTATATTACCATGAGGCATATTATACTGGAAATTCTGATAAGATATACTAAATCTTAGTAGTGCATTCTTATTAATAGTATAGGTTTAAAAAAAATAGAGAGAGATTAGATAGAATTTAAAATACAACCTAATGAATGGTATGTTAGAAGATTTTATGAATTCATGCTGAGTGCTAGATTGTTTTAATACAAATTGCAAGCATCTCTATAATTTTAACTTCAAAAAGTAAAGAATGCATTTTTTTTCCTGGGGAATTTCATTTTTATTTTTTTAGCAACTTATATTTATACTTTATTACCTGAATGTGTGTAATTCTTCCTTCCATTCCAATTTCACTTTTCTTAAGGTACTTGCCAATTGTGTTTATACAGCACACTTGCATTTATATTGAGAGGAAGCTATAATGAAAAAGAATGGGAAGCAATCAGTCCAGAAGTCCAGCGTCCAAGATGATGAGAACTGAAAATATGGGTAAGTAATACAAGGCCAATAAGAATTCAAGAAAGATTTTGAAGGTGTCAAAAAGATATTACTGTAATAGAACTGTGCAGGTATATTTCTAGGAGATGTTTTTGTTTCATATATGGTGGAAGAAGTAGATATTCTGTATATTTCCTAATCTAAGTGTTGTCAATTTTTAAGAGTTACCACTACCAATTTTACTAACTCAACATTTTCTTCTCCTTTGGAAATTTGATCTTACCATTACCAAAAGAGCTTTTCATACATATCTTGACAATGGTATTTATTAATATCACTCTTGAACATACATAAAAATGCAAATATAAGAAAAATTGTCCAGCTGGTAGTGTGGTGATTAAGGCAGCTGGATTCCACGTGACTGACTGAAATAAGGAGGGGTTGTATTGGTCTTCTCAGGTGACTGAGAACAATAATCAAGCTTTCACATGAATGGAGAATAACTACACCAGTGTCATCAAACCAACAGTAACAGCAATACATCATCACATGGTAAGATGCAAACTACTTTTAGAACATTAGAATATGAAAACAATGCCATTTAACATTGAAAGAAAATAATAGGTTCCAGCAGAATTATTCCATATTGGTCTGACACTTCTAAAGCATATCTTCATTCTAGAAAAAACTAATTAATAGAATTTTTGGTAATTCAGTTTTTCTTACTACTGATGTTTCTGCTCAAAATAAAGAAATGAGCAAAGACAGTCTGTCCTTGGGCACCCAAGATGTCATTTACTGTAACTTATGAAGTTGTAATTGTTCTGTATTTTAAGGATATGGCTACTCTTTTTTAAAAGAGGGTTCTTTAAGTGGATATCCTAATTCAATACAGTACCTGAATTACAAGTCATATTATTGGATAGTTATGCTTGTATAGTTACTACATTTAAAAAAGCGACTTTAAAAAACATGAAGAACAATAATACATTGGTTTGATTCTGATTGTGTACCACTAATATCTTTGCACCTCAGACTGTTAATAAATAAGTCATACTTGGATCTCATTGCTTTCAAATTTTTCCCGTCTTTGACTTTTTTGCATATCTTTAAGGAAATGACAAACTGACTTTGCAAAGAGAGCCAATGACCTTATTGCAAGATCTTTGCAGAATTAGACACACAAGGCATTGCTGGCCCCTATCCTTGTTTCAGATGTTTCTGTTGCTCTCAGGATTACATAAACTCTATGTGTTTTCCATTTCTCTCTCCTGCAATGTTTCACTCTTTGTTCACACGTGGGCAATATTTTCCTATTTTGAGCTGCTCCCCACGTTTTCTCTGACGACTTAATTGACTGATTCCCTTCTCCTTACTCAGTTTCTCTGTCTCTGTCTCTGTCTCTCTCTCTGGCTCAACTCTGCATCTGTCTTTAGTAATGTGTTTTATCCTAGGCTACCTTTTCCTCAAGAATCGGTCTGAGTCTACTCATTTTTCCAAACCAAAGATCTCCAGACATTTTTTTTTTTTTTTACTGTACACATCTTACACATCTTTCAGTGAGATTATTGTATGAGAGGTCTCCAAAAAGTTTATGGCAAATGCATATTATAAAAAAAGCATGCATGGGTTTTGGGGTTTTTTTTTGCACCTTAAATAAACCTTTATTTTAACTAATTATTTTGTTCAACCTCTACTCATATCTTATTAGATCATCAATTCACAAACTACTTCATAATATTACTGATAACATAACGAGACTAGGAGCAAAGCTTTCACTTATGTTTTTATATTAGCATTACTTGATTTAAAAATCTATTTGTATTTTTCTATAGGGCTTGTGCACTTGCCAGAGAGAGACAGAGAGAGAGGGCAAGTGACAAAGCACCTCTGTGGGGGATGGCCACGATTATACCAAACTCCATTCTCTTCCATTCTCCTCAATGGATTTTTAGCATGCATGCACATGTGCCTGGCATATTTTAAATGTTTTCACTTGTGTTAGTTTTATTTTTAATTTGCATGTCTTTAAGAGAATAGTTAAAAATTATTTTGTGAAAGTACATGTAGTTAAATTGAGATGATCACGCCCTCTTGAACCAATCATTGAACTGATCATATGCGTGGGAACTCTGCCCCTAATTTTGCTCTTAAAAACACATGTGGGGGAACATCTCAGGGAGATGGAGTCTTTTCAGCATGACCTGCCTGCTCTCCTTGCTTTGTGCTTTGTAATAAAGCTGTACTTTCCTTCACCACAAATAAATAAATAAATAAATAAATAAATAAATAAATAAATAAATTGAGATCATGTATTCTATGTATCTTTTTAATTTAGACAAGTTTTCCATGTTTCAATTAATTAAAAGAAACTAAATTGTGTGAGCCTCTGAAATTCTTTTCCTCAGACAGGGCTTTTACAGTCAAGTCTTCTATTGATTACCTATGAGCCTTGACTTCTTTCATCCATGCGAATGTAGATATAGAGATATTGATATTGTATTTCCTTTCCTCATGTCAGTAGATGTTCTCAGGTCGTCTCTAGAATGCACAGACTCTATGCGGTGTTACTCCCTGACCCTGTCATAAGGTCAATTATTTGAAAGCTTACATTTTTCTTTACTTCTGGTTGTGCTGACTTCTCTGCCTACTTGGACTATATTAGCTGAAAAAATTCTAGCATCTTGTGAAGAGAAAAATCAAGAGCAATAAAAGAAATTTTGTTTCTCTGTTGCTTTTTTTGTTCTTATACTCTATGAATAAATAAGGTAAGCTCGTCTCTCTTTTTCCTCCATTTTCCTTTCTTACTAGGAGATAGATAATATTGGTGAATAAAGTAAATCAGTCATTTTCTTTTGGGTATTTTTTTTCCTGCTTTGCAATTTCTATGAAACTCTGTAGTATTATGTGCTTCCAAGTTAACTCTGGCTCTCTTACTTTGATGAGAACTAGTTCAATTGTCAATATTCAATCTTATAATCAGTTCTTGATCATCTACTCTGTGTGAGGTGTATGTAAAAGACTAGAGATAAAAATAAGGTCATGGAGACTCCAAATAACTCAGAGTCTAGTGAGCAAGACAAATATATAAACATTCAATATTACTAAAATATGATATGTATATCTTGCATTAAGAATAAAAGCAAGAGAATAATTTATTCTACTTAAAAAACAGGAAAGGATTTTGGCTTTAAATGTGAATAGGAATCTGCCAGGAAGAAATGGAACAGCAGAAATTTATAGGAGGAAAGAAAAGCAAGAAAAAATTATGAAGGGTCTAAGATTTGCTTGGTCCATGCTCTGTGTAATATATACATCAAGCTCAATCTATTAACAATTTTTGTCCCAATATAAAAATGTCTTAAACTCATCTAAACTGATACGTTTTATAAATTTTACTTCATGAATAAGTCATTTATTCTTACTGTTTTAAGGATATAATTCATATAATAAGCTAGATTTTTTCTTATAAACAGCATAAAATATATTTGGTTAGCTTAATCCTTAATCAGTTTATGTGAAGACGACTGGCTTGCTAAGACAACAAAGGGTGAATTCTGATAAAATCTAAGGGCAGGGAACAAAGCAGACTGAAAACTTGTGTAGAAGGTGTTTATATTCACTTTCTTCAGTCTATTTTTATTGGAAAACCCTATTTCATTTATTTTACATGTTGTGTCTTCCTTGAAAATATTAACTTTTATTGGCAAAAGAGCCTAATATAATTAGCTTGGGCCCTGGGTTCACTATTTGACTCTATAGAGAAAGGGGTACGGCACATGGGATTGGTTAGGATTATTTTCTAGCAGGCATTGTTACCAAAAGAGATTGGAAGAGGAGATATGCTTGGATAAAGAACAGTTTTTCATGAATACAAAAACATTTTGTTTTGCATCAATAATTTAACAAACTCACTTATTCTTGACCGACATGTGTATCACACTATTATACATACTATTACACTCCCATGTGTCTTATATATCACAAATGTGTGTGTGTGTGTGTGTATGTGTGTGTGTGTGTGTGTGTATAAGTGTGTGTGTGTATATATATATATAAACCTTTTGCTTAACTCCCAAGCAGGAAGTCAATTCTGACTTCAAATGCCTGCAACCATTTCAGGATCTCTAAAGGATACACATTTTTCTTGTCCCGTTATTTATTTATTTTTCTTTCTATATATCTTATAATCTTTGCCAAAACTGGTTACAAATTGTATGCCCTTTATTAATAGTATAAAAAGGGTCAACCCTTGGCCTGAAGGTTGGTGCACCTAGATCCAAGATGATCAACTTCGCAGTTTGAATACTAGAACTAGCAGCTTAAGAAACATGCGAAGAGCATGCATGCATATGCCCCAAATGCCTGAAATAGGCAGAAATGGAGGAGAAGGGGTGATCATGCCCTTTGGGTTGAGGGTGCTTTCTCATTTTTCCTCTCTCTTCCTCTTTTTGTGTATCTCTGGCAAGTGCATGCACCTTTGGGCAAATTAAAAAATAAATAGTATGGAGACCAGCAGATGGTGTAATGGTTACATTGCTGGACTCCCACATAGTCAACTGTGGTTCGAGTCCTGGACTTGCAGCTTCAAACTCACGCAGGGTATATGTGTGCATAAGTGCCCAAAAATTCCTAGAGGATGATGGGAAAGAAGAGATAGCAGCGTGGCCATACCCTCAGGGGGTGATTTCTTGCTTTCTGTCTCTGTTTCTCTGGTGAGCGCATGTGCCTTATAGTAAAAAAAAAAAAAAAAAAAAAAAAAAAAAACCACCTCTAATAAATAAGTAAATAGGATCAATAAAGAAAATAGAAGTAAGGATTAATTTTTAGTATAACCTAATAAATAAGCACTATGATAATTGTTCCATGAATTGTCTAAGTCTTTAACTTGTTTTTATGATGCTCTTGTTTTTCCCTTTCCTTGTGTCTAAGAATTTACCTATTTGAAATATCTTGCCTAAACCTTAATTTTATTTATTTTGCAGAGATTTTTATTATCGGGCATGTGCACTCACCAGAGAGACAGAGAGAGAGAAAGTGAGAAATCACACCCTGCCCGGGGGGGGGTGGGACATGCTTCAATCCCCTCCCATTTTCTGAGAATATTGTTCAGATTATTACTCCCAGGTATATGAGTAAAACAAAACATACATGGTTTGGGGTCAGAATCAGACACCTTCTACCATCTATACCCTGTAGACCCCATAGGCCTGCAGGTTGCCATGATATTCTAAACTATTATGTACCTCGGTGTTTTTCAAAAGTTCCAGATATTTCTCACAGTCTAGTATAAAGTCATTCTGGAGATTGATCCAGGTCTCTGTGGAGAGCTAATGAAAGATTCACAGCATACAGTTGTGGTTGTAAAATGTGTATCATTCCCTCTTTCTTCAAGAGACAACATTTATATTTCATTTCTATTATCCTACTATTTCATTGTCAGATATATTTGCAGAACTTATATGTCCATATGACCTAGTTATCTTTCAGTGCATTATCCTCACTATGATAAACACATTGAATGAAAAGATGCACATTAGAGGTCTCATATAGTGTTTGATTATCTCAGCCTGTGACAGAACTTTTAGATAGGAACAAGGGGTTTTGGCCTTTCAATTTAGTTAGCACATTGGATCCAGGATCATTTTATCTAAACGAGAACTGCAGCTGGCTTCCTGAACTAGTGAACTGAATGCAAAACCTCTGCTAAGAGTAACTATTTTGATCAATCCAGTAAAATCCAAAATTGTTTTTCCCAGCCCCTTCTTTAGCTAAAGGTTCTCAAAATTCAATCTTACAAGTAATTTCCAGACTTTGACTACACAAATTAGTAAATTCCTGTAAATCCTTCTGGGACTGTTAGCTTCATTATTGGAATTCTGTATTTCAATCTCTGTATGTAGTCATGATTCAGGCTGTTTGACTCTCAATATAGGGACTGATTTTTTTTTTTTTTTTTTTTTTGCATGAGGAGAGAGGATTCTTTCCATAATATAATGTTTCACAAGGATTTGAGGGATCAGAGTTCTCTAATGGATCTTATTCTCTCATATACTGCATTATAATTGTCCCAAATGTTGTGGCTATATTCGTTCTAGAGCTGTGCTTAAACTTTACATAAGAGAAATGAAAAAGGTTGTAAATTCGATTGGCTTTTAATTCAGTAATCTACAGAATTAATCCCTGAGGTTGTTTGTTGGTGATATCAGCCCCACAGCTGTAAGACAGAAGAGATTCTTTCAGCATAGTTACAGAAAGATTGAGTTTCACTCCACGCCTTGAGGCAAGAATGTTAAGATTTGAGCTTGTCATTCTTCTGTTTTTTAAAATATCTAATGCTGTCGAAACAACACTGCTTCCTCTTACTTGCAGAATTTTGCAACCTTTCTAAGCTTTTCTGACAGCAGTTAGTCACCCAAAGCTTTGCTCCTGTTGGACACATGGTTCCAGATGACCATAGGGAAATACTTAATTAGCTATTTCACCGCTGATTACCTTGGGGCAATTACTCTCCAGTTCTGGAATATTAATGGGAATCTCAATGTCATCTTTTTGCATTTCAATGCCATAACCATTATTAATACACCAAATTTCAGTGGGTTTCTGTCGTCTGCTCTGAATTGTTCTACCAGTTACTCTGAATACAGTTGATAAACACACTCTGGATAACTTAAATTTTATAATCAGAGAAAAAAATTAAATGGGATTTAAAAAAATAAATACCAGGAGAGTTTTGGAATCTAAGTAAAAATAACTAATTGGTAGTTTCTTTACATTGTGGACATTAAGATGATATAGTTCCGTTAATTGTTCATCTTTGAATAACTTTCCTTAAAATCCAAATATCTGGATATGCTTTGCTTGTATCATTTCCCACCACCTTGCGTTATTGATGGAGGGTAGCATTGTGATCTCTAATCTAAACAAGAACTTGTGGAAAAGAGGTGCACTCTAAGAGAGGGATGAGTGGAAAGGAAGAGCTGTTCATCAGGCAAAAATAACAGATGGGCAATGGACTTTTAAGTCTAGGAAAATGCTTGAAATTTCTAAATGTTGTTCTTAATAATTAGATCTCAGATCTGAGCTCCATTTAAATGATGGAAAAATTATTATTTCTTTTAGGGATATTAGCTTATTATTAACTTAAATGTAACATTCATGCTATATAAAAGATAAATGCTACTTAAGACCATTCAAATAAATAGCCCATGTTCTAGCTCATTCTACTTCTAGTAACAGAAAGTAAGTGTTTATGGGTTATCTAAGGGAATGAAAGTTTATTCAGATTATGGTTTGGAGGTCACCCAGGGGCCACACTGGGTGAGATCTTGAAGAGTTCAAAGGCATCCCGTAATGAGTGTAAGAGCAAAGCAGAGAAGCTGTGCTCATCAGAGTTGATCATGGGGGGCCACAACCTAATGACAATAACCCTAATCTTTTCTCAAAGATTTCACCTCTTAACAGCATTGTCTTATTAGGTTTTAATCTTAATCTTGTCATAGCTAAGTATCAACATATGAACTTTGAGGGAACATACAAACCATAGCAGCAAATGACTAATAGGCACCTTGTTTATTTAAATTTCGTTATATCAAATAAATATCACATTTATTTATGTATTGTATAAAAGGATCTATAACTTAATTAGACTACAGAAAAATGAAATGAATAATTTAATTCACATATTCCAATATAAAGAACAAAGCATCCATTGCACATGGTTACAATCTAATGCACTGTATTATAAGGAGAAAAATAAACTAAAGCCTTGAAATAATACCTAGCTTCTCCACTTCTCATAAAACACTATTTTAAATCTTCAAATCAGCCTTTTAGGCTTAAATTAAATAATTCCAAATTTTGTGAGGCCAAGATTAATCATTTTTCTACTGATTAGTTGTTGCTAACAGGTTTTTAGTGATAATGTACTAGGGAGTATGTGAAACTACTCTGTCTTCTTTGGTTATTTGATCTTTAAAATACAATCATTAAGAGCATAGTTTGGCCAAGTGTGTCTGAATGATCAAATCCTAACCCTGACTACCCCATTTGCTTACTGTATGATTTTAAGGAATTATTATTATTATCATTTATTTGCTTGAGTATGCATTCACATACCATATATCTCTATATCTATATATATCCATATGTATATATATATATATACATATATGTATACACACATATATATACATACAATATATATGTGCAAAAATAACAGATGGGCAATGGACTTTTGAATCTGTAGGAAAATGTTTGAAATTTCTAAATGTAGTTCTTAATAATTAGATCTCAGATCTGAGCTCCATTTAAACAATGGAAAAATTATTATTTCTTTTAGGGATATTAGCTTATTATTAACTTAAATGTAACATTCATGCTATATAAAAGATAAATGCTACTTAAGACCATTCAAATAAATAACCCATGTTCTAGTTCATTCTACTTCTAGTAACAGAAAGTAAGTGTTTATGGGTTTATGATTATATTATATATATATATATATATATATATATATATATATATATATATGAGAGAGAGAGAGAGAGAAAGCCCTATGGGGAATGGATATTCTGCAGTCCACTCTCCTCCATTTCTCCTTTCAGGATTTTTGGCACACACAAACATGAACCACCATATTTCTCATATCTGGGACATGAACCACGGCATAGGCCATAAGGGGTACAGTCACCTTAAATACCATACCACTGTGTGCCCCCAAGAATATTCTTCTTTAAATTTCAGGAGTTTTTTTTTTTTAACTATAAAATGATAACTATGATACAGCATATAACAGTTATGAGAATTAAAAAAACTAACACAACAGAGGGAGTGACTCCAATTAAATATGTTGAAAACATAAAGGTGAACTATCTACTGATTTATGTTTACTTGTGTATTTGATGATGAAACTTTAGGACTAAAAATCAAAACCGGCCACCCTATGTCTCCTAACAGTTTATAAGAAGTTAATTTTCAGACCTGAGGTTCAGATGGATAGTGACCCAGAAGCATTCTCAGTTTCATCTTTGTCCTGCCTTGAAGTGAAGTGTACTATCCTCCACTTCTCAGAGCCTTGAGTTTGTTAAGGGAAAGTGAAGTGGGTACACCTGTGCTGGAGATAAGATTGGCCTTAGGCTCCCCAAATCATGACTCTTTCCCAACAAAGTCCAAATGCATCATTCAGGAAACAGGTCATTCTCATTAGCATAGCAGAGTTGGGAGAGAGTGGAGGGTTCCAGAATGACATCGTCCCTCACAAAATGAAATAGGTCTCGTGTAGTCATACACACAGGGATATGCAGGGAGCTAGGTTGTATCTAACCGAATGTGTGCTCTTTATCATCATTCTAATGCGTGTTACCCTATAGTATAAGTACATTTAATTCATAAAGTTGCATGAAAGTCCTGGATAATACATGAGAAAAAAAAAATCTCTTCCTAACTTCTTATGACTTCTGAACTAACTGGAGGTGAAAAGGAGCAGCTGGCAAGCTCAGCGATTCTCAACAATGTTAAAGGTTTTTGAGTAATTCTTTTTTCTTTTCTCTTTCTTCTTAAGTTGTTTCTCTTTTATTAAACTGTGAACAGACGCATACATGGCTATTGAGTCAGATCTGTAAAGCATAAGCAGAATTTACCCTCTACCCTCCAGAATTTTTTTCTGTAATTCAGATTAACAATTGTTCTCATTTCTTTTTTCCCCAGGTAAAGAACGAGAAGACCAATAGGGATTGAAGAATTAACTTTTTTCTTTAAAACTCAGCACAATAGAGACAGAACACATAGAGACATTGCATTCAGATTATTTTTAATTTCTTTCCATATACTCAGTGACAAGGTGATTAGTTTTAACTTGCATGCTGAAGTTTCAGAAAAAAAAAAAAATCAGTTTTAAAAGACTCACACAAAGAATATCTTACTGGAAAAACAAAAAAAGAACAAAATCATAAAAACAATCTGTTTGAAGATAGGCAAGATCTAACTCACTAAAAGATCCAAAAATAATGAAATTTAAACTCTCTATTCATAAAGCACCAAATACAAACTAGACACAAGTGGATGAAAGTGGATGATACATGATAGCTTTTTTAGTAATCCATTTCCTTCCTGAGTCATTTAGGATATTTTTAGTGACCAGTAATAGAAAATCTGACTGAAAATTGATTAAACCATAAAAATGTTTACAACTCAGACCATTAGAAAACAGGTGGTTCAAGATTTGTTCAGTGGCTTCACAATGCCAGCAAAAGACCCAAAGTTTTCTGATCTTTTTGCTCAACCATATTCTGTCAGATAGCAGAGTCTTAAAAATCCTGCGTTCCCAGGGAAGTGTAATAAAGCAGAAAGGAAGAGCTTGGGAACTGCAGGAAGAGGTCTTCCTCTCTTCCACCTTCGTTGATTCCCCTTTGTATGTCATCAGCTACAGCTAGGCCATATTCCTGTTTGTTAGTTATGAAAGAGAATGGGAAAGTTGCCTCCTCTGAAACTGGAGGCAGATACTGGAGAACATGTATTTGGGAAGAGCTGTTCAGTAGAGAATCTTAACATTTACCACAAAAGTATTGTGGATGGCATTTCCTGTTTTTTAAAAAAAATTGTGAGGGAAGACTACATTTGGCACTATGAGTGGCCACAATAAAATACCACAGATTGACTGGCTTAAATAAAAGAAATGCATATTCTTTCAGTTTCGGAAGCTACAGTCCAAGATCAAGTTTCTGGCTGATTTGGTTTCTGATGAGGACACTTTTTTTGGCTTATAAAGCAGCTGCCTCACTATGTCCTTAGGTGTCCTTTCCTAGGCGCAGTGGGTAGGGAGCACTCCTGTATCTCCTCTTATTTGAACACTAACCCTGTTATATCTGAGCTTCACCTTTATGACCTCATTTAGCCTTAACCATTTCCTTAGAGACCCCATCTCCAAACGCATCTACATTTGGGGTTAGAGTTTCAATATATGAATTTGGGGACTAAGACATTTAGTCCATAAGAAAAATAACATTAAGGGGGAAAAACAATATAAAAATAACAATAAAGAAATAAAATATTTTCAAAACCTTGTGTCATTTATCCATTGAATAAGGACACAGTATTTTGAAATATAATAACAATGTTCAGACATGAACGAACAAAGGGATCCTATCAATTCAGTCATTTGTTTATTTTAACTTACCGATTATGTCTTGAATGCCTCCTTATACTCTAAAATTGTGCTGCATTCTAGGACTACAAAAATGATGAAAAATCAGCAGTTATCTAAAAGGAACCAATTGTGTCCTAGAGTAGAAAGTCATGCAAACCAACCAGTAGATGCCATAGTGGTTGCATGGCTGGATTCCTACATAGCTAACCATGGTTCGAGTCCTGGCTTGAAACTAATGCTTGACGTGTGTGTGTGTGTGTGTGTGTGTGTGTGTGCGCGCCCAAAATCCCAAGAACAAAAAGGAGGAGAAGGGATTGCGATGTGACGATTTCTGCTGGGGTGCGATTTCTTGCTTTCTTTCTGTATTGCTCTTTCTCTCTGGCAAGTGCACACACCTATAGCAAAAATCTATCTCCAAAAAAAATAATGATAATTGTGATATAAGTATATCCAACAAGTTAGTAAAAAAAAAAAAAGATACAAAACAACATGGGTGGAAATCTGGAAGGAATTATAAAAAAAGTCACACATAACAAACATGTAATTATAAACTAAGTTTTATAAAATAAATAGCTGTTTTATCTACAGTAGAAGAAATAGTGTTTATTGCGTAGCTTTATGTTATTCAGATACGATGGAAGAAGAAAAACCTAGGCTGATATCTAAGTTTCTAATTTGGATAATCTGAGATGACACTTTTATTCACAATCAGGTAAACCTATTTCACACTGAATAGAGGAAAGCACAATGCCTTATTTTTGATGTTTGAGTTTGAAATTTATCCAGATTAAAATAAAAATTGCCATTTGATATATTTAGACCCAAGTTGGGAAATAGTTTGGAATAAAAAAATATACCTTAGAGTTATGTGTATATGACTAATAAATAAAACAAGCAAAATGGCGTCCCCCCCAGAGAAAGGGTCATTTTTTTCCTTTTTTAATGAGGAAAGAAAGAGCAGAAACTCATGAAGCAGCATAATATTTTAAGTAATAGACATCCAGACTTAGAGCTGTTTCTGTTGACCAAGTAGAAAACCATGACTTTCACATATTGGTAATCATTTTATCTTCTGTCATTAGGTAATATGCAATTTGGTTTATAAAAATGAGCACAAGATTGTGTTAGAAACTTTTTAAAAGAGGTAATTTGTATACACAGAAGTATATTACGTCACACTCCAACTTAATCCCTCCATTCAGGAAACATTCACCAGCATTAGTAATAATCTAAGGAAAGGCAACATATGTGTATGTTACAATATCAACAGATAGGATGGACAGAGATCTAAGTTTGCTTAAGCACTGGTACTGATTTTTGGAGAGGTTTTGGCTATAGGGCATGTGTGCTCGCCTAGAAAGACAGAGAGAGACAGAGAGACAGAAAGTGAGAAATCACCCCCCCAGGGAGAATGGCCATGCCGCAATCCTTCTCCTCTTGGGATCTTGGGCACACACACACACGTGCCCGGTGTGAATTTAAGCCACCGGGTCCGGGACTCAAACCTCATTTGACTACATAGGAGTCCAGCGACATAGCCATTACACTAACTGCTGTTCCCAGTACTGCTACTGATTTTAAGAGAGGTTGTAAGTTTATTTTCTTTAAACATTTAGAAAACTCAAGTTCTGAGACAACCAGAACTGCCTACAAACCATATTAGGAGTCATCAATTAGATTACATAAAACAACTGGAGTAATGAAAGCTAGTTGAATAGAAAATATGTGAATACATGAATATATAAAATACTATTTGACAAGGTAAATGAAATTGTCTGAAACTTGTAGATCTATTTTTTTTTCTTTTCTTTAGAGATTTTTGACTTAGGGTACATGTGCTTGCCAGAAAAAGAAAGAGACACTGTGAGAGAGAAAGTGAGAAAAATCTCTCCCACCCCTACCTGGGGGGATGGCCACACTGCAATCCTTTCAGCTCCATTCCTCCCGGGATCTTGGGAATGCAGAAACACATACCCAATTGATTTTTCAAGCCTCCAGGTCTGAGACTCGAATTGTAGTCGACCATATTGGAGTCAAGCAAAGAAACCTTTATACTGTCTGCCGGTCCCAAAGTATTTATCTTTCGGAGAAGGGTAATTGTAAGTGCATTTGTGGCCTGGTAAACCTGAAAGATACACAAAATCTCAAAAAACATTTTGACTCAGCCAGAAAAATTTAAAAGCAGTCCAATATCCACCTGATCCTCCATTTGCTAACCTTACATGTCTACATAGCCTGTTCGGAGGCTTTGTCATCAAAGGTTTTCATTGTGATATATATTAATAGTAACATTCCTAAGAGGCAATCTCTTCATGAGGAGAGGATGGGGAGGAGAGAAAAGCTACTTGTGATTTTATTTCCAAAGCTGAAGTCTGATCAAAAGAGAACAAGTTTTTCTTCTACCTTCATAGCTCGTTTTTTCTCAGTTTTATAATAGGTAAAGCAAGATATGTAAGTGTATAATAAATGCAGAAATTGTGAACCTTAGTGAAGAGATGCTTTCTCTCTCATATCCATATGGTTCCACATCTTTAGACCATAATTTTTAGAGCAGATCTCCCCTGATTTCCATCTTCTACCTTCACAAACTCCTCTTCCTTTCCTTTTCTAATGTTCCCATGTATTAGGAGGGTAAATAGGCAATGGTAGGAATGACTGGTGGAGTTAATGTTTTGTTTTTTCATTTTAAAAATTTTGCCAGAGGGTGTGTACATTCACCAGAAAGAGAGAGCAAGAGAGAAAATGAGTAAGAGAAAGAAAGTGAGAAATCAGCTACCATGGGGAATGGTCACCTCATTATCCCTTCCATTCCATTTTCCCCTCCTGCTGGAATTTTGGGCCTGTGCACACTTGTGCCTGCTATATTTCTCAAGTAGTCAGGTCTGGAACTCAAACGATACGGTTGGCCATGTAGGATCTGATTGCTTTAAGCACTATGTCGTTAGGTGGTTCCAACTGGTGAAGTTTTTTTTTTTAATTTATTTTTTTATCTTATTTTATTTTTTTATATACATTGAGTCACATTGTTTAGCTTACAGTGTGAGCATTTCAATATGTGAACATTCCCCCAGTCCCGTTGATCAAAATATCTTCAACCGGTAACACCACACCTCCCCATCCTGTCAATGCTCTGTCTCCGTATCCCTCCTCCAAATGTCCTTCCCCAGGTCCCACTCCTCCACATACACCTCATCTGGCATTCACACCCATCTCTTGTGTTTGTACGACCTTTAGTCAATCAGTTTCAGTCATAGAGTGCAGACACTCGGTATATATTAAGTGGGGACATACAATGTCTCTCCTTCATATCCTGGCTTGACTCACTCAGCAGTAAATCTTCCATATTCTTCCACTTTCTGTCAAAAGCCAGGGTTTTGTTGGTTTTTATGGCTGAATAGTATTCCATAGAGTATATGTGCCACAGTTTTTCAATCCATTCATCCATACAGGGGCATTTGGGTTGGTTCCATATCTTAGCAATCATAAATAATGCCGCAATAAACATCAATGTGCAAGCACTTTTCCAATAAAGAATTCTTCTGTCCTTTGGGTAAATACCGAGGAGTGGGATTGCTGGATCATCTGGTTGGTGAAGTTTAAAGGGACATTGTTACGGTGTTGTAAAGAGAAAATATTCTTTCTTTTGTTATTCTAGAGGTTGTGCATGCGTTCATGAGAGAGACAGAGACAAAAAGACAGAGACAGAAAAAAATAGTAAAACGCACCCTACAACTGGGCCTGGTCACACCACAATCCTTTCTCCTCTAGATCTCCAACCCATCAGGATCCTGGCCACATGCATTTGTGACATATCTTTCATGTGATCATAGCCAGGACTCAAACCCTGGTCAGCCATATTCACTTTGTAAGCTAAATAATGTGATTGAATGTATAAAAGAAAATGAAGTAAAACAAAATGAAAAGAAGAAAAAAAAAAAGATACAGCTTCCTCTGCGTGACACATAACCTCTGCACTTGGGACCAGCCCTGTTTTTACTTTTTAGAACTTTTTATTATATAACTTTTTACAAATCAAGGCATAAGTTCTTTAAGTTTGCATTTTATTACATGTTTTATACTCGAAAGTCGAGTAATGCAATGTAGCGATTCTTTCAATTACTTTATTAAAAACGTATTTTCACAATCTATTATGTATTACATGTGTTGCAATTTGGCAGGTACTTGAAGTTTATAACTAGAATAACAAAAATTCTTAATAGAAATTCTAGGTTCCCAGGGATCTTTTTTAGCAGCATGGGCGAATTTAAGAGAAAATAAATATTTCATATTTGAGTAGAAACTCTGTAGTTTAGGAAGGTTTCCCGATTCTTGTGGGTGCTTCCTCGCTGACCCATTTTTCTTTTAATAAAGATTGAAGACAGTGGTTCATTGAATTGTAGTTTTTGAAGTTAACCTTGCTTCTGGATTTGAGTACATGAAACTCTGTGTCTTCTGTTAAGTATTCCCCTGAGAAGGGAAGGCATTTGATGTGCCCAAAATATATTATTAAATTCACTCTCAGAGGGATGGCTGAAGAAAACACAAAGTGCCATGTTTTCTTTTATCACCTGGGGCCGGTGCAATAGTTCTTCTTATTCTCCCACTAGATCTCTGAATTGGTAACGGCTGAGGTGAAGATGACAAACACAAGGGGTTAGCCTCAAGATTTGTCCTGGTCAGATACTGCAAATGGCATAGCTAATCTGAGTGCTGCAATTTGTTTTCTGCCTCCAGTTTTAAGATCCAGCCTCTGGGACCAGCAGTTAGTGTTATGGCTATGTCTCTGGACTCCCATGTAGCCGACTGCGGTTCAAGTCCCGGACCCGGTGGCTTAAACTCATGCCAGGCGCGTGTGCGTACATGCCCAAGATCCTGAGAGCAGAATGGAGAAAAAGGGATTGCAGCATGGCCATCCCCTCTGGGGGATGATTTCTTGCTTTCTGTCTCTCTGTCTCTGTCTTTCTTGTGAGCACACGCGCCCTATAGCAATAACCTCTAAAAAAAAAAAAAATCCAGTCTCATTTTTTTTTTTTTTTGAGAGGTTTTTTGCTATAGGGCGCGTGCGCTCGCCAGACAGACAGAGAGAGACATAGAGACAGAAAGCGAGAAATCACCCCCCGGGGGGGGATGGTCGCGCCGCAATCCCTTCTCCTCCATTCTCCTCTCAGGATCTTGGGCATGCATGCACACACGCCCAGCGTGAGTTGTAAGCCACCGGGTCCTAGACGCGAACTGCGGTCAACTACGTGGGAGTCCAGCGACATAGCCATTACGCTAACTGCTGGTTCCCCAGTCTCATTTTTTGATCTTTGGACAAGTGCAGCAGGCAGAGGCCAGTTGGAACATTGCAGGATTTGCAGGTGTACATTGCTGCAATTTAAGCTCCAATTTAAGAAAACACAGAACAGATCCCAATCTTGCTAAACTTCTATACTAGAAGAAAATTCTAGAAAGGGCTGTTTTCATACTAAGATTAGAGTTTCAGGAATATTCTTTTTAAAAAAATTTTAAATTAATGGGGACCAGCAGTTAGCGTAATGGCTATGTCGTTGTACTCTCACGTAGTCGACCGCGATTCGAGTCCCAGACCCGGTGGCTTAAATCTCACGCCGAGCGCGTGTGCATGCATGCCCAAGATCCCAATAGGAGAATGGAAGAGAAGGGATTGCGGCACGGCCATCCCCCCTGGGGGGTGATTTCTTGCTTTCTGTCTCTCTATCTCTCTCTGTCTGTCTGGTGAGCGCACACGCCCTATAGCAAAAACCTCTCCAAAAATAAAAAAGAAAAAGAAAAAAAATTAAAATTAATTAATTAATCATTTTAATTTACATTTAATCATTATATATCATTACAGTAGACAACATTGCTTTTTCCAGCACTGATACGCTGTATATCAGTCAAGACAAAGACATTACAATGTACATTATCATCAGCCAATAACTCTTCATTCTTGTGTCAATTAAGTGTATTTTCCCCATTCCCCTCCCTCCCTCTTTCCTTTACCCTTCACTGTATTACTCCTATCCTTACTATTGCTAGTATTTACAGTTGCCTTCCCTTTGTCCCCACTCAATATATACCAAATGTTTGTGCTCTACAGCAGAAACGGAAAGTTTGAAGGTATAGTAGTATGTGAGTATTCTTTGGACAGGCATTAGCAAATGAACTTCTTTGGTTTAAGTAATGCAAGCTCTATATTTTATTAACCAATGTGTATGTGTGACCTGCAGTGGATATTGAGATACTAATACATGTTTGATAAATGAAAAATTAAATTAATGAAATAATTAAAATGAACCTGTCTTCCCTATCCTAGATTCTACAGTAATGATTGTAGGAAATTTACTTCCAAAGCTTTTTTTTTATTATTATTATTTTTGGTCCAGGTAGTCTCTTATATATCTAAAAAAGAGGAATATTCCAAACTAATGCAGTTTTCCTTTTTAAAAATATATTTCTTATTCTTTGGGTCCTGTATTGATAACTGAAAATAAGATCTAGGCAATCATCATCCAAAGAAAAATACATATCACCTTCATAAATTCACTTGGTGGGACCAGATGGTATAATGGTTACATCACTGGACTTCCACATAGTCAACTGTGGTTCGATTCCCGGACCCACCAGCTTAAAACTCATGCCAGGCACATGTGAGTCTGTGCCCAAATTCCCAAGAGGAGAATGGAGGAGAAGTGATTGTGTCATGGCCAATCCCCTAGGGGAGAGGAGTGATTTCTTGCTTTCTCTCTGTCTCTCTGACAAGTGCAGGTGCCTTATAGCAAAAATCTCTCTAAAACTTTTTTCTTTTTAACTTGGCAAATGAGTCTCCTTGAATCCTGCTTTTCAACATGTTTTGTATGCATACTCTTTACTTTATTATATCTACTCCTACTGAAGCTTAGGGACCCATTACATTTTACTTTGCTAATTGAAGTTGTATCTTAAAAAGTTGGTTGTTCTCCAATCCCACAGCTCTCAAACACCTTTCCTGAAATGTCCAAAGAGAATTTATTAAAATGTGAATCTGATCACATCCCAGCTTTCCTTGCTAAAATATCTTTTTTACCATCACTGCTAATGAAATAAGCCTCAAATTTGTTGGTATGATGGATATCAACCTATTTTTCATGAATTTGTGGTTCTGAGTTCTTTATGAATTCATTTCCTATAACCTCTGCTTCACAAACAGGTCTGCCTGCACCACTTTGCCCAGTGTAAGATGCCCCAGTGCGTAGGGTATTCCATAAATGACTAATAATTAATAAATGAGAAATACACATTATATTGAACTGAAATCTGTTTTCTTCTTTTTTTTTATCCTAGATATTGCTAATATTTTTTGGTCTATGTTAATTTTCTAATATTATTAGAAATTACTTTTTTTTTTTTTTTTTAGGTTTTTGCCATGGGGCACATGCATTCATCAGAGAGAGGCAGAGAGAGGAAAAGTGAAAAATCAACCCCAGAAGTGATGGCCATGACACGATCCCTTTTCCTCCATTCTCCTCGCAGGATTTTGGGCACACAGAAAAGCTCTCTTAGAGTGAGTTTCAAGCCACCCGGTTTGGGACTCAGACTGCACTTGACCACGTGGAAGTCTGGCACCTTAACCACCACACCACTTGCTGAAATTATTCTAATAATCCACTCTTTCAGGATCCAATGTAATATTTCTTCTTTTCCTCCCATACAAACCTTTGGATTTCTAACTTCTTAGGTGAATATTAATTATTAGAAAAATTTCTAATTATTATATATTAGAAATGAAAGATATTCATTCATAGATCTTTTAAACTTAGATGAGGATAATCTCTATACTGATATATTCTAATCCTTTGTATTCTTCATAGGAATAATATCTTTCATATTTAAAAGTTTTTAAATTATGAAACTATTCAAAGACATGTTATAAAAAGGGAATAATATACCAAGGTCTCACCAAGTAGCTTCAATAATCAGCTAAGCATGGACTATGTTGCTTTATCAATATCACCACCACCAACCCTATCTACTTTAATTTTCATGAAACTCGAGATGTGACATAATTTTATCTGTAATATTTTAGCACACGTCTCCAAAAGATAGATTTCTTGTATTAATATGGTTTCATGACACCTCATCATTCTGATCACTGTCCTTTGAACATAGTTTAGTCTCCTTCTGTCTCTCCATATGCGACATCCATTTTCACTTTTCAATAATCAGAAAGAGACTAATCAGCAAACGAATGTTATATTGCTATCATGATTCCACATACATGCTTCTAAATAATTACATTTTTATTTGTAGAAAAATGAGACTGCTTGATGATCCTTTGTTAGCTATCTTTCCATGTTGGTTTGTTGTCACTAATTGACCAGGATACTTCTGACTTTATCTCACAGTCTACATGTTCCCTGGGACTCTGGACATAATTTTTATTCATAGGCTAGAAATATCAAGAAGCAAAATTCACCTCTTATTATTCTTAGAGAATATTAAAGAGAAACACATAAAAGTGTGAATAGCTTTGGCATGTTAAATAGCTTAGAAGTTACTCTAAATACGTAGGAAAATGGGTAGAACTGAAAGAGGCAAGGGAAACAAAGAGAGGCAAAGAAAGCATAGAATTCGTACTTTCAGAATTTGATTCTTTTTTTTCTTTATTTTGTTTTTAGTTTTGCTGTAGGGCATGTGCGTTCACCAGAAAGTGATAGAGAGGGAAAGTGAGAAGTCACCTCCCCTCAAAGGAGGTGTGTTTTTCAAGTATGTTTTTCAAGTCACCAGGTCCAGAACAAAAACTATGCAGTCAGCAACATGAGATCCAGCTGCTTAACCTACACACAACCTCTTGGCCCCAGTACTTTCAAAATTTTTTGACAGTAGAGTATATATATTGAGTAAGTTATTGATTAAAAATTATTACTTGAGTTTAAATGGATATAATTGCTGTTGTGTAGGGTAAAATAGATCCATTCCAAAATCAGTCTGTGAAAAACTAAATTATATATACATGAAATATCTCAATCCTGATAATTTCATAATATAGAGGCCATTTAAATTGTTTTTATTTTAAAACATCTTATTTTAAAATTTTTATTGTAGGGACCAGCCAATGGCATAACGGTTATGTCCCTGGACTCCCACAAAATCTACCACACTTCGAGTCCCGGACCTGGGGGCTTAAGATTCATAATTCACACTGTGTGTGTGTGTGCATGCGTGTCCAAAATCCCTAGAGGAGCGTAAAAGAGAAAGGATTGAGGTATTGCCATTCCCCTAAGGGTTATTTCTCACTTTCTGTCTCTTTGTATCTCTCTCTCTCTCCAGCAAGTACACAAGCCCCATAGCAAAGATCTTTCTCTAAAATAAAAGTTATTTTATATTGTTATGGGGCATATGTGATGTTTTAATATATATTTACCATGTGGAATGATTAAAACAGGCTAATTGACAAATTCATCACCTCACATACTTATCCTAATCTAATAATGTAATTAAACCATGTCTCATAAATTTAAATAAGTACCTTGTCATTTACTTAATCAGTTAGCTGATGAAGCCAGATTTTAATCCAGGTTATCTTTACTCTTTCTCTACTTAACTCATAGATAATTCTTCTGGTAATGATAGATATCAATGACATACAAAAAACACACTCACTCTTAACTATCTGCTATGACACTAACTCTAAGAAGTTACATATGAGAACCCTTCACAGAGAGCCACCCAACTCTCCTTCTCCAATTTTAAAATGTCATAAGATCAAATCTGTAATAATATTCATTTGACAAATTTGTGATCACATACAATTTTAACGTCATTAAAAGGAATTATCTGCCGTATAAATGATTATTTGTAATCAAATTTTCTGTCAGAATCTCTAACTATTCACAGCAGTCACATTTATAGTCTTACTTTTATTCTTGAAAAATTAAGATGAGACATTTATTTTAATGTTTCTAACAAATGAGTGCTATTCAATGTACGAAAAGAAATGCTTTAAAAATCATAGAATTGCCCAAACTATTATCAGTTAGTATGATTATTGTGGCATCAAGATTTCTAATGCAGTTATGGACTAGCAGCTACACTGTGTGTGAAAGAAATATAAAAGCTGTGGAGGCCAAAAAATAATTCCAAAAAGCTACGAATAATAATCTGAATGGAATGTGTGCAACCTATTGAGTGGGTTAATTTAGCAGCAAAACTACCAGTAAGAAAGAAAAATTACTAAAATGCATCTAATAGATTTGCTCAAGAGTAGTTCACGTAAGAGGAAAATAGGTATTTTTATGAAAGGACATGTTAGGCTGGAATATTAACTATAATATAGGAGATAAAAATCAACATATATGTATAGCATGTCATATATTTTGCCAGGGACCACTCTCGGTGTGGGTGGTTTATCTCGATGGAGGCGGTGAAGGTGAACAGAAGACAGAGGCCTCGGTGCCTTTTTATGCATGTCCTATGTTGGACACCCCCCAGAGATCACTCCCTGAGGAATGACAACTGCTAGGAATCATTATGCCTTTTTATTGAAAATGTGATACATGCAAGTAAACGGAGAGGGGCTATGTGTTTCCATTATCAGCTCATAAAGTTTTTAACAATAGGGAACATAGATTCTATTCAGGGTTGGATTAAGAGTGGGTCTCATGCAGTTCAGGGTTGGATTAAGGGTGGGTCTCGTGCAGTTCTGCAATTGTAGGTGGGTCTCCATGGAATTGTAAGTGGGTCTCTATAGAATGCAGTTTCAGGAAAGTGGTTTCAGTAAGCAGAGATGATTATCAGCTGATGTGGTGCAGCAGCCATCTTGTGATTACCGGGAATGGTGCTGAGAAAAGAAAATCTCAAGAATAGATATTAGTTCTTATGGATCTTAATAAAGAATGATACTTATATAGTTTTGCAGGGATTTAAAACTTAATTTGAGGAATCCTAATATATTTATCTATTTCACTTGGTGAGGGTGGAGGTGTCCTGGGCCAGTTTTGGCCTAATCCTATTTTAAGTAAAGAAAAGATTAAGTTTACCTTAGATGTATTTTGAAGGGCCTTCCAAAGGTCAGGATTATTTCTGCCTAGAAAGAACTTTATACCACCCTCTATTGTGACCATGGAGATAAAGCATTGTAATTAACAGGTGATCAGAGCAAAGGGGAGCGTTTGGGGGGACTTCCTGGAAAATTTTATCATATACTCAGGATATATAAGAGAGCTATGTAATTCTTTTATAGTAGTAAATTGGGGAGTTAGAAGGGGGTCGCTTCCCAGCAAGGCTACCAGTCTCTGGAGTGTACAACAAGCTGCCTTGCCGAACATGTTGAGTGGACCCAAGCTTTGTTCCTAGGTCAGGGGGGCATACAACAGTGGCCTTGCCAATGTGTTGATCCGACTGGAAGCAGAGCTCAAAGGTCAGGGGGCTCAGACAGGTCCTGGGGCCTCGCCGGGTCGGACTCCTCCAGACTCCTCCAATATTTAATTATATAATTAAATTTTTAGAAAATTGCATTTTTTTAGACTATGATTCTGTTACATTTGGATGTATCAATAAAATATCTCAAAGATCCTTATTTAGTCCAACTTCACATAGTTGATGAGTTCTCTAAGCCTCTAAGCTACTGCCTGATTATTGAAAAGATGGATTATAATATTTAGGAAATAACTGATTGATTATGTCATGGGAGCAGTCGTAAAATCTGCTATGCAGTATATAATGTGTGATTATTAAAAAGAGAAAAACTATAATATCCCATACATATATTACACAGTAGTCAAACATATTTAGTTCAAATAATCTATTTTTCTCATTTATTCTTAAGGTACAGGGCTTAATTGGTAAAGCAAATCGTCTTTATTTTTTCTTTAAATTAGTTTAAAGTCATCATATAGTATCACTTAGGGCCACCTTCTTAATTTCTCTTAAGCCTGACATCCATTATCTCTAAAATAATGGGTTTAAATAAGATTTTCCCCCAAAAATTTATTCATCGCTATTTCATACCTGAAAATTTTGTAGGCACAATGTAAAACAATAGCAACAATAACAAAATATGTCATAGTCTCAGCCTTGACGTAACTGTTTGGATGCTTTAGTTACGTGGCAGGTCAGGAAGAAAATTCCATACCAACATTATTTATATTACATAAAACAAAAAAATGAAATTATCATCTCTACAGATATTCCTCAAAAACAATCAACTAAGAATAAAAAAAAAGTCTTTCTAAAACAGTTTCAGAATTGGTCAATGTGCTTTTCAGCAAATACTCAAATTATATTCATGATGGTAAAGAAAATGTATAAGATCTTTTCTGTTTTTCCCAATAATTATTATTATTATTCTAATTATTTTTTAAAACAGTCAATCACTATTTCTCTTTTTGCTTGTAAAAAGACTTTACCCATCGTGAAATACTTCTCAGACCAATCCAGTTGAGAATACTATACATGTCATCATGAACAGGTAATAAGCCATATCTGTTTCTCACTAATGTCCTGAAAAGATATTGAATGATGAAGTGGGGAGATTAATGTCTCTGTATTGACTGACATGCATGGCATTCCCTTTTGAAAAAGCAATGTAATACACTGTAAAGTTATATGTAATCCAATGTAATATAAAGAAGATTATGATGAGAATAAAAATTTTTAAAAATTTAAAAAAAGAAACAGGACAGAGAGATCAGGCTCCATTAACCATTAGACCATCCCTCCCATCTTTATAAAATTTGGGTTTTCACTATTAAGAGACACTTTAGGGACACAGAAATGGTGGATTGCCTGTTGCTGATAACATGTATGATATCTTTAACAGGACTGGTATGCAGTATATTCATGCTGGGGAAATTCATTTTACAAGCTGTGGTGATGTATAGTGTTTGCATGTATAAAATAAAAAATAAAATAAAATATACAAAAAAAAGAAAACGTATAAGATTATAAGATTATTTTCGAGTCTGTGTAATATCCAAAATTTGTTCTAGCTCTTAGATTCTACAATTGTATAATAATGTCTTCCAAAGAAAAACATATGATATAATCAGAATGCCTTGGAATTTATAGTGATATGGGAACTTAATTGAGTTCTTGAGAACTCAGGATATATTTACAGAATCATAACTTTGTTAGTATAAAGAGGATTGGTAACAATTATTCTCATTGCACTTCAAGTACTTTAATATTGCAGCAGAACTTCTACATTTTTTCCAATTTATTTCTTAGATTTTCTGACTCCACATGTTTTGATCTGTAAGATGGCTTCTCTTCAATCTTTACACTTAACATGAGCTCTTTAAATAAAAGCTACAAGATTTTTAATTCAGCGATATAAGATTATGTAATAAGTCCTCATAAATCCTGATTTTCCTTTTTCGGCATCTAAAATCAGATTGAGAATAATTTATTTGGATGAGTTAATTTTGCTTAATTCTTTACTGTAACTCTTAGGGTAGTCAGAAAATATTCAGAGAGAACTACTGGGCAGTCTCAAAGGTCCAATAAAAAGAAGAAAAAGTTAAAACAAACTCCCTGAGAGTGCTGTTAACTAAAGGAAATGAACGTGATTTACTTAGATGAATTAATTTTGATTAATCCTTCACTGTATCTCTGAGGGTAGCTAGAAAATTCAAAATTAACTAATGGGAAGTCTCAAAGGTCCAACGAAAAGAAGAGAAAGTAAAAATAAATAAATAAATAAAATTCTAAGATGGCTGTTGCCCAGAGGAAATGGACCAATCTTCCCTTTGGGACACCGGAGAAGATGTGGGTTATCTTCATTCAGTCAGAGATTGTGCTGCCAACCTGAATGCTTATTTCAGGATCCAGGGCGTTGATTCCACATTGTCAGTTTTGTTTCATTTGTTTTTCCCCAGTTTTTGGACCTTCTCTAAAAACAATATTCAAAACATACTTTGTCAGGGATTTGATGGAGAGTAGCATAAAAGTACCCTTTCAGCGTGACTTTAAACAGACGATGAATCAAACCAATGTATAATCAGCATAAACACAAATATGGTAAAAATCTATGTGTGAATTTCGAAAACCATACAGTGGTATTAACAATTACCCTCTTTCTATAAGCACACAAAATATGTAACCACAATAAAGTATGGAAACTCCAAGCAATGGTGGGTTGCTTGAAACCAAAGAAGAGGAGAAAATACAAAGCAGATAATATGGAAAGTCCCCACAGAACCCTGTTGCATCTGAATGAAGTGTAGCTTGCAAAGATGCAACCCTTTGTTACAACTTCCCACTTCCCCTATCTATTGTAAACACTGTTCATCATGACAGCACTTTCTCCAGTCTAGAGACTGTCCACAAGACTTCTCCAAGCAGTAGACCTTGTCAATGGCTGCTATCAACCAATTACAATAAATATGAAATCTATTTTCCTTTCTTATATAAAGAAAATACCTAGTATAAGGAAATACTAACTTAATGATATGAACTAACCTCAAAATGACTATAGGAAGCGACATAAATCAGGTGCAAAAAAGCATGTACTCTATATGTTCATATATGTAAAATTCTCCAAAGCAACTATGGTGACATTAACAAAAAGGAGATGAGTGATTGCCTGGGACCACCATGGATGGGAGAAGGGGTGAAGAAACCTAAAGAGGGATAGAGAAACTCTTGTGGAGACAAAATGTCACCTTGATTGTGGCAATTTCCTATTGTCTCATTAAATTGTACACTTGAAATGGATACAGTTTATTGTATGTGAATTAGATCATGGTAAAGATACTAGAAATTAGTAGTAAAGTTTTAAAAAAATAAAGTTCCTGAAATGAAATAACAAAGATTTCCAGGATAAGGTGAGAAGAGCAGACTCAGTTTTCTGGTGCTGTATATATGTATACGCGTGGCCCCTAAGCAGATAAAGTAGATGCAGAAAGGAGTTTCCTGATGATGAGAGCAAAATCAATGATTCTCATCTCATATAAGGAATTAAACCAAGATTATTTGCAAACATAAATTTGTATTAAAAGGAGATATTGTCTTTTCTAGGTCTGTGAAGAATGTGTCTGGTACTTTGATTGGCATTGCATTAAATATGTAGAGCAATTTGGGTAGAATTGCCATTTTGATTATATTAATTCTTCCAATCCATGAACATGGGATGTCCTTCCATTTTTTTTGTGTCATTTTCAATTTCTTTTTTTAGCTTCCAATAGTTTTCCTTGTGGAGGTCTTTAACTTCTTTGGTTAGATTTATTCCTAAATATCAAATACTTTTGGTGGCTATGTCCTTGGTATCTACCCAAAGGACAGAAGAATTCTTCATTGGAAAGGTGCTTGCTTATCAATGTTTATTGCAGCACTATTCACGATTGCAAAGTCATGGAACCAACCCAAATGCCCTCGTATGAAGGAATGGATTGAAAAACCGTGGCACATATACTCTATGGAATACTACTCAGCCATAAAAACCAACAAAACCCTGGCTTTTGACAGAAAGTGGAAAAACATGGAAGATTTACTGCTGAGTGAGGCAAGCCAGGCTATGAAGGAGAGACATTGTATGTCCCCACTTAACATATACCCTATGTCTGCACCCTATGACTGAAACTGATTGACTAATGGCTCTACAAACACAAGAGATGGGTGTGACTGTCAGGTGTATATGGTGGAGTGGGGCCTAACAAAGGACATTTGGAGAAGGAATACAGAGGTAGATCATTGACGGGATGCGGAAGTGTGGTGTTATTGGTTGAAGATATTTCTTTTTGATCAATGGGACTGGGGAGAAATGTTCACATATTGAAATGCTCACATTATAAGCTAAACAATGCGATTGAATGTATATACAAAAAAAGAAATAAAATTTTAAAAATGAAAAAAAAGGAGATATTTTGCCAGATAGATGATAATTCTGAAACTGAGTAGGTGAATATCTTGGAAAGCTAAGATGAGTATAAATTTTCGCAAGAACTGACGAAAGATGATAGAGCAGTTAACCCATCCGGTGGTGATGCTTTCATAACACAACTGGACCTACCTACCAAGATCCTGTGTTCATATCCCAAGATCTCCCTGAGAATATTGGCATGTGATCAGGGCCAGGGGAAACTGGGAATGGGTCACTGATAGGGATGCCTTTCTCTCTCTCTTTCTCTCTCTCTCTCTGTTATAGAAGAAATAAGTAAATCTTAGATATTAAAAATAAAATGTTGGACGAAGGAAAATGCCACAGTCTGGGAAAATCAGTTTTGAAAATTACTTGCTTTACAACATCCAAGATTTCTTCAAGACGCCTTTATGTAGGATGATGTCTATGCCTAAAAAATGCCTTCATCCTTTGGCATTTAATAACTCTGGTCCAGTCATTAAACCATAGATTGTGTCACCTGTATTAAGCCTTATGTAGTCTCTCACTTAAAGTCAGGTAGGTAGTCTCTACCATCAGGACACAGAATTTTTTACATCTCCATTACTTTGTTTTGGGTTTTGTTTTATTTAAACACATGCATTAGATTGTAAGAACACTGAAACCATGGATTTTGTCATTTTTCTTTATATTTTTCATTTATAAGGAAGGATCCATTCAATAAATTGTGTGTGTGCATGTAAATGAATGTACAATGAAATCAAATACTTATAATAGATAACACTTACCTATACAAGGGGCGTGGGTGGGTCATATTTTATACCCACCTAGTGACCCCTGATGGGAAAAACAAAAAAAGCAAAAACTTACTGGTCTAGCCCTGTGACCTAATGGTTAAAGAAACAAAATCCCACATGGGTGACTGTAATTCAAATCCTGCATTGAAAAACATGCCAGGTATGTGTGTGTAAATGCCCTAAATCGTGATAGGATTTGGAGGAGAAGGGATTGTGGCATGACCACATCCCACCAAGGGGTGCTTTCTTACTCTCTCTTTTTCTCCATATTTCTCTGGAGAGTACATGTGCCATATATTAATTAAAAATAGAAAAGAAAATTCAGAAAAACATATTGATCATGCAGAGTAAAAAAAATGCTGACATTTCAGTAGCAAACTATGGTGTCTTCTCTGTAGCTGGCCTATCATGTTTGCTACATATTGAAACTTTAATTTTGGGACCAGCAGTTGGCTTAATGGCTATGTCTCTGGACTCCCATGTAGTCAATCGTGGTTCAAGTTCCGAACCCGGTGGCTTGAAACTCACGCTGGGCACGTGTGCGTGCGTACCCAAGATCCTGAGAGAAGAATGGAGGAGAAGGGATTGCGGTGTGCCCATCCCCCTTTGGGGGTGATTTCTCGCTTTCTGTCTGTCTGTCTCTCTCTTTCTGGAGAGCACATGTGCCCTATAGCAAAAACCTCTTTAAAAAAAAAAAGAAACTTTAATTTAAATATTGTACGAGTATAACATCAAATTCTCATCTTTGTTAGAAGTGACATATTTTTTAGTTTTAGTTTTATATTGCTTAGCAATATCTAATCTAATTTCTGAGTGACATAGAAATTACCAAAATGAACTGAAATATAAGACGTTCTCATTAATTGTTCTTTGTCAAAAGAGATGAAAGATCATATTAAGAAATTTTCAGGCCATCGGTACTTTTTGTTATAATAATCTTGAAGACTTCAAGACTGATAGTGAATAGGAGAAAGTCTGTTATTTTATAAGTGTACACTAAAATTTAAGTTGTAACTTGGCATATATTAGAGTAAAATCATACATTTTTAATTATCAACTCTATAAAAGTTATGGTTTGATTCATGTAAACAGATTTGGACTGCCTTTTGTTACTTTCTCAAGACTTTTATGTAAACATATGCTTGATATATGCACATGACTCTTGGTATCTTGTTCTGTAAACATGAATGGACACCTAGATTTCTACTGAATCAGGTCCACAGTATATAGGCACTAAAAAACAAATATATTAAACAATTGGTCAATCAGAAAATACTTATTCACCAGCTTTGAAAAGGATCCTCTATTTAAATCTAATAAGGCTATGAAATTCATGAAAGAGTCCTTTTCCTTGAGTAGCTTATATCCTAGTTCTATGGAAAGAACCATAAAAAAATAATCAAAGAAATACGTATGTCATAAAAAGCAAGTGACATAGGCAACCTTTTCTATAAAAAAAATTTTTTTGGACAACTATGTGAGAATGGCTTATTTAAATCTCTAGTGTTAGATGCGAATGGGAAGGAAATTTCTCATGGGACTACAAAGACCATGTGTCTTTACTTTCATGTGGAGAAGCCTCTCATCAGTTTGTGATCCATAGCAGGCTTTAAAACAAAAATACCTCTTCTATGATAGAGCCAAAGCTTTTACATTTCTGATCTGGATGGTTTCTGTGACCTTTGCAAGTAGCACATTATCAATCATAGACCTAGCTATTGCTTGATGGTTGTTGGCGATGTATTGAAAGCAAAGCTAAACTTCAGAATGTTCCATCTGCTTTGTAACGCAAATTTGCATCAAGCCCAGCACAAACAAATAACAGTATTGCAATTCTTCTATTTTATATACCAATTTCATCACCATAATAACCTTAAAACATATCAAAAGCAATAGCAGCAATCACTAGCCTCTTTCAATGTACTATTAATTATATATAATATTTTGAATTAGAGAATACTTATGGATTTCTTATTTGCCCACAAGTATGAATACTCCTTTTGACACTGATAGAACCTCTGGGTCGTTTACTTTTCTGAATCCTAAGATTTCTCTCTGACACTTCATGTTATTATCATTAGTTTTCACCTTCAGTCCAAATATGTACAACATCCTCCTGCAACCATGCTGTCCCATTTTTTAAATTTTAATTTGTAATTATTATTATTATTATTATTATTATTATTATTATTTTATGTAGGCTAAGCCCTTGAATGAAAAAACATGAGAAACAGAGACCAGGCCTTGAACAGAAGCACAGCTAGTTAGCATCCAACATATGAGATAAGAGAAAGGTTATTTCTTAGGAAAATCTGATTTTTTTAACACTACAGCACAGATGACTTAAAAAACTGACTTACCTATTTTCCACATAAACTGAACCTTAATAGAGAACTGGTAAGCAGAAACATAATGAAGGTTTGTCCTTTTTCATTGTTTTGAGTGAAAGGGAATTAGATAAATATTTACTTCATTTTTATGCCATTTATATTATTACTTTTATAATGCACTTTTAGGAAAAGGTCATCAAGTTAAACTTAGACTGGGACCATATGAACTACCTTTAGAATTTTGAGAAAGAAGAGTATACTTTTTACACAGTGATGGATCTGAGATTTATGATTTAGCCAATATTTCAGATATTATACTTTCTAGTTTTAGAATTTCTACTTTTAGCACTTTGCTGAGATTTTCTGTATTTTTATTTATGCAAGTATATTTTCCTTTATGATATTGAGCAGCAGCTGGCTTAAAAATCTGTGTTGGCCTAATTTAACAGCTATGTTATTTAAAAGTTGGAATGTGTTAATTGTATTTTTCCCTCAGAATGGATCATACTTTCTTGATTTATTGTTTTGTGTTAAGTAGCTCTGTATAGTATTTTGGACATTATGACTAATGCCTTTGTGGAAAATTTGGATTATGTTATGGTCTTCTTAATAATATTGAATTTTTTTTTAGTAGGTTGAAATCAGCCTAAATAACGTGTATCCCCTAGGATGAGTGGCACCTCAAATTTTAATATAAATCTTTTATCTGTGTTGTTGGCTGTCAGTTCCACTCATGCAGGGCTCAGGATTATGCCAGACATTTGAGTAGCAATTACCCATATAAATTGATATTCTAACACTCTGGCTTTTACATTTCTAAAATTTCACCTTTATTTTCCTTTTGCTGCTATTGCTCTAAACTTTGTTCTCTGATTCTTCAATCCAGCATAACTGTGTGTTGACTATTACAGTTTTAATTGCTCTTAATGTTGCCACATTAGAACAGTTCTCAGGGTCAAAGCCATGAAAAATTACAACCTAGTACTATTTTCTTTAAATGTCTTCTTCCAAAAGTTCATTTCTTTCTAGTTTCTGCCTTCTTATTATTTCCCACTCTACTGCCTTCCAATAGGCCTTCTGTCCCCAAATTTATTTTTGTTATCTTCAGGAAGGTTGTTTTGATAGAAGTTACTCAGCCAAACCAGAAGCAAAATTCTCAGATAATTGTTGAAATGCAGATAGAGGTTTGTTATCTGCAATTAATATCCATAATTGAATTAAAAGCTTATTTTAAACCATATTGAATATATTATTCCTCATATTCCAATCCTCCCACATTCTATTGATAGACTTTAAGAGATTATTTTTAAACAAAATACTCTTTACAAACTAATTTCTAGAACATTAATTAAAAGATAATTTTCATAGTTGCAATTTAAATGATTTATGATCTGCTTCATTTGTAATCTACTGAGTAGAAAAGGTTTAAAATCCTTCAAAGTATTATTTTAAATGAATAGAAATGGGATTTGAATTATTTTTCATACCTCTTAATATAACCCCCAACTCACAAGAAATTATTCTAAGATAACTTCTTAAAAATATTTGTGAACAGAGGCACAGGTACTAGAAAAAGATAAAGAAGGAAAAGAAGCACAACATTTTAAAGGTAATTATCAATTAGCATATATTACATAATTTATACATGAGTCTACTATCACCCCTCACAAAATAAATTCTGATTAATTTATTTTATTCTTTTGTCTGTATTTTCATAATGAGGAAAATACCTAATGTAGAAAATTTTATTTCTCAGTATTTGTCACAAATGATCAAAATGGAAAGTTTTCATTCTAAACTTTTAAATTCTGAAGAACATAGCTACACTGCTTCTCTTCCAGATTAATAAAGTCTTTACATAAACCAAGCATATTCTTGTGATTCAATATGACAGATAAATTGAATTCATGCCCAAACTAATAAATTGCTTATGTTTACCAACAGTGCATGTACTGTTGCATTTCTCTTGATACATAATCACTATAAATATAGGCTATTTGCAGTGTAAAGCATAAGTAATCTAGAAAGCCATTACTTATTCATACTGATATCATTTATATGAAAGATATTCTATACAGTTTGAACAGAATGATTTATCTTATATATGGAAAAGAGAGTCATAAATTCTGTTTTTGCTTTCATGTTGAATCTTATATATTTCTTGTATTCTCAAATTTAAATCAGATTTTATTCATGAAAAGTAATTTTGTGGCATACATCATTATTTTATTTACTATGCTGGTAATATGGAGTAAACCATTATCATATCATTGAATCAGCAGATATTGCATAAAACCAATTTAAAACCCAATATAAAAGATGATTGCCGACATTATTTTTTTTGCTCTGTGATCTTTTTAAAGTTTCATGTATACATATGTGTGTGTGTGTCTGTATGCGTTCCCAAACCAAATTTACATACAAATATGTTGCACACAGTTCATTTCTGTATGTAGAATTAATTTAAGTTTGAAGTAAAAATAAGAGAAATCCATTGTAGTTTGCTTACAGTAAGCAAATTCTATTCCTAAATTTTTTTCTCTTACTGTTTTCCAGAAGTTTATATTTATATTAACATAATTGTAGACTTATGTAAACTATTACATTTAAACACATGTTTTACTTTGTAAATATTTGTAAGTCAGAGAGATGTTGACACCTAAGACAGATACAAATCATGCCATCCACTTTTTATTATATGGTAGTTACTTATGATGAAGAATTGAATCTAAACTACTTAGAGGACTCAGAAGTTTAAACAATGGCTTAACAATTTTCTAGTATATTTACTAGCAAGTTAGAAACATTATACTATCCTGGAAGTTAAAGGATATTTCCCTTTTCCTTTTATTAAGATTGTTTATTTCATTCTTCCATTGATACAAAAGGAGGCATACAGAGGCAGAGAGGGAAAGACAAGCATACCTCAATAAGGTTCTCATCACCCTAGGGATCAGAGAGTCCATATATGAACATGTATACATGCACCTGCTATGCTCAGGGAGGTGCCCTGATGTAAACCTGTGACCTTTTTCATGTGCTTCTAATTGTCTTATGATTGTAACCTCTCCTGGGCCCCCCTTATCTTTTGTAAGGTATATACAGTTACTAATTACATATACTTTTATACTCTAATCAGCTTTATCACCTTGGGTTTAATAAGAATCTCAGCATTAACTTTTCACTCAAAGATTTAACTGGTCATCATTTGTTTCTTTATAATTTTTGGAAAATAATTTTTAATATGTAAAAAAATGTTAAAAAAGTTTTTACTACCACATAATTGCTCTTTAAAGAATAATTCTGCATATTGTGGCTCAATCATTAGTTACTATGGTTGACATTTTAATCCTTTTTTTCTTAACCAAAGTGATCTGTGTTTATTGTATATATCCAAACTCAAGACAGATAAGTTTCTACTGTCCCCCTCCTACTTGAATAAAAAATGGATGTAGTTCCCAGATCTGATTAATAAAACATAACGGGAAGTCTTATAATCAATTACTTCTTGGCTTTAAAACAAGAAGTCTTGTAAGATCCTCTTTAGTAAGATATTTTATTCTTTAGAATGATAAAAAAAATTCCCACAGAATAGATCTGCAGAATTTCTGCTTTATATGGATAAGCCATTGATAAATACATTTTTGTATTCTATTAAAAGCATTCCTAACTAAAATGTTTGTTATACAAGTGAAGCTGTACTTTTGAGAAATAACAAAATAGGCACCAACAGGTCTGTGACTCCAGAGGTTTATTAACAACCATAATAAGACAGAAACAATAAACAGTTGCAGAATTAATCCTATAACTGATAGATCTCACTAGTTGAAGGCAGTTTTAAAATCTGAGCCAAAGGAGAGACAATCCAAGGACAAGCCTGTCTGATGAAGTTGAGGACGGAAATGAATTTGTGGAAAGCAAGACAGCTAGAATTTGTGGGGCAGAATATCAAAAAAGATAGAGCTATACGGACAAAGATTCAGAGATCTACGAAGAGGGATCTCAAATATTTGGCAGAAAACAGACCTTCATTTGTGTAGAGTAAAATCACATGAAGTTGAAATTTGGTAGTCTGAGCACCAGCAGCTGGCATAATGGTTTACACGCTGAATTCCTATGTAGTCAACTGTGGTTCAAGTCCCAGACCTAGTGACTTAAAACTCACACTAGGCACATGTTTATGCATGCCAAAAATCCAGAGAGGAGAACGGAGAAGAGGGTTTGCGGCATGACCATCTCCCCAGGGAGTGATTTCTCACTTTCTGTCCCTCTGTCTTTTTCTCTGTCTCTCCAGGAAGCACACATGCTCTATAACAAAACTATCTCCAAAACAACAACAACAAAATGGTAGGCTAAACCATTCTTAGATTCTTTTTTTTTTTTTTTTTTTTTTTTTTTTTTGGAGAGGTTTTAGCTATAGGGCATGTGCGCTTGCCAGAAAGACAGACATCCCCAGGGGGAATGGCCATGCCACAATCCCTTCTCCTCCATTCTCCTATTGGGATCTTGGGCACACATGCACACGTGCCCAGTGTGAGTTTAAGCCACTGGGTCCGGGACTCGATCAAACCATGGTCCGCTACATGGGAGTTCAGCGACATAGCCATTATGCTAACTGCTGGTCCCAACTATTCTAAGATTCTTTAAGGGCAGTAGTTTGTGTTGCTACCAGCTGGAGCGGAGAGATCTCATAGGTCATCTGGTAGACTCCTCTAAAATGTTTCAGCCTTAGACTAATGGATCCTCTGTGCTCATCCTAAGAAAGCTTAAAAACCAATAGGAATTGGAACAAAAGGATTCAGGTATCTTAATAGCATGTAATCCTCATTCTCAATTTGAGGACTCCTTTCCATTATTCCTTTCCTCTAATCAAATTCCTATAGTTTCAGATTCCTATTTTCAGAAAAAGAAGTTATTTGGATTTTGTTTCTTTCAGTGTTTGTGTAAACTGATATTATTAGATGTCTCAAAAAGAATTGAACAAAAATGAATTTCTTTTGAACATAAGGGATAAGTAGCATTGGAGCCAGCAGGTGGTGTGGTAGTTAAAGCACTAGATCCCGCATAGTTGAGTCTGCAGTTCAAGTGCTGGACCTGGCAACTTGAAAAACACACTGGGCAAGTGTGCATGCACTTCCAAAATCCCAAGAGGAGAATGGAAAAGAAGGAATTACAGTGTGCCCATCCTATCTGGGAGGTGATTTCTCACTTTCTCTCTCTGTCTTTCTAAGGCAAGTGCACAAGTAAAAAATTTTTTAAAAAAGAAAGAGTAAATAGCTTTATTAGAGCAAATTTCATTTTTTTATGTTGGGGAACATAGCAACAAATCATGATGGGTTATACTGAAAATTATCAAGGAGAGAAATTAGAGATCAGGAGTTAGGAGATACTCTACATCTGTCATTAGGATAAACTGAAGTATAATGAATATATGAAATGTTATGTAGAGAAATATTTAAAAGTGATTTTGACAAAATAAAGCAAATTATTGGATTTAAAAGATGAGAACAGGTAGATAACAGTATTGTTGGTGATCATCTTTTCTATTGGGTTTTGCATTGGTTTTATGTGATACCTGCTGATTTATTGATATGATAATGGTTTATACACATTACCAGCACAGTAAATAAAATAATGATATATGCCACAAAATGACTTTCTGTGAATAAAACTCAATTTAAATTTGAGAGTACAAGAAATAGAAGACTCCCATGTGGGTCCAGGTGTGTACTGTGTGCCATCACCTGGGTTTACATTAGTTTGGTTATTTATGTAGTTACTTATTGCTAGAGGATACATGTGCTTTCCAGAGAGAGAAAAAGAACTCCCCGATAGGATGTGTCACACCATGACCCTTTTTATGTGTGTGAATTACTTACATTTAAATTAGTACTGCCATTATGGAAAACGGTGTGGAGGTTTCTCAAAAAACTAAAATTGGAAACACTGGGGAGTGTTTTCTCACTCTCTCTCTCTCTCTCTCTGGCAACCACACAGATTTTCTGGCAATGAAAATAAATACCTCTCTCTCTCTTCCTTCACAACCTCCTTCTTTCTCATTAAAAGATAAAAATAAAATAGAATTTTATAATAATAAAGGGGTCAGTTCATCAAAAACACACAATAACGTAGGTATATATACAATTATTACAGCTTAGAAATCAAGAAGAAGATCCAGTCAGGAATAGTAAACACTGGTAGATACTGCTACTTAGAAGACTGAGGCCGTATGAGAGACCCATGTTGCATTGCTGCTCTACCCTAAAGCCAGAAACAGAGGTTTATGACTTTACTTCCAGTTACTCAGGAAGCTAAGGCAGGAGGAACTTGAGTTTGTGGCCATTTGGGGCAATTAAGCAAGACCCCGTCTATATTTCCAAGCCCAACTGCTTGAAGACAGGCTTAACATTGTGACTGCATGACCAAAGTCCTAAAGGGATGGAGAGAGAGAGAGGGATGGAGGAGAAAGAATTGCAGAGTGACTATGTCTCGTTGGGAGATCCTTTTTTCCTCGCTCCCTTTCTGTCTCCTTGTCTTTTTCTGATTAGTGCACATACCCTACAGCAATTAAAAATCTTTTAAATAAAAATTTTATGAATCAATTTTCATTGCTATGTGTTCTTAATGCTTTGAAAAATATTATTATTGGCTAAATCGGTTAACTTCTATACTGGTACTAAACTCCTTGTTGAATTACTGGTTTTTCACTATTTATTCTATTATTCAGTATTTTTTTCTCTCTGAGTATCTATGTTTGTGTAAATTTGTCCATTTTCCTTATTTCCTAGTTCCAAAAATATGTGATGACTCTTAAAAATTTTTTTAATCTTTTTGAATTTCAAGTTTTGTTTTCCTGGACTCTGTTTTTATACTTATGATTTGTTTCATTCTCTAACCTAAGTGCACTGCTATTAAGGTATTTCTCATGCTCTGGAGTTGTATTTGGCTCTGCCACAATGAAACAACCCTCTCACCTACAAGCCATTCAATTGTAGACACCTTTACAGGGCATCCAGTCAAGGATATGGAGAAATGGCTCCCTGAGGCCTCAACTGTGCTGCTATCAACACATGGTTAGGGTTGCAGTTTGCCCCAAGTTCTAATTGTCAGATTCCAAATGACCAGGGCTCCTTGACATATCATAACTCAGGCTATGTGTAGTGTGTGTATTGTGTATGCAATATTTGTAAGGCCATTTAAAAGTGTAGGATTCTGAGGGGACTCTTACCGCACAGGATTAAGTGTAAGACTGTTTTTGGACAGAGCCAGCTGGTGATAATCTGTGTTTTTTCACAGTAAAATATTCTTAGTCTCCTATTTATGATATCAATATTGTTAGATATCTTAGTTGGGAAACTCAGTATTAATAACATGATTATAATAATTAGACACTAGAAAGGGTAGTTGTGTAACTAATTGGTATCCTTTCATGAAGATATGGTGTTTCTGGTATACTTCTTGTGTATATTCAGAGAAAATAAATTGATCCTACATATTACAAAGATCCAGTGTCTTACAAGAAGTAAGTAAGATCACTGAAGGGGACCTGAGGTCAGATAAATGCAGCAATTGATGATTTCTCTGTCTTATTATAATCCCACAATATATTATGGATTTGGCCATCTCTTCTACGGGTGGTTTCTCATTTCCCCTCTCTCTCTCTCTCTGGCAATCAATCGCATGTGCCCTACAATTAAAGAGAGAGAGAAAGAGAGAGAGAGAGACTCAGAAGATTAATATCCTTTGAGATATACAACTTTTGAGTTGATACTATTATTATTATTATTGATTAAGCTATTTCATTTTCTTTCACATTGCAAGGTGGAGGTGAAATTACAAAGCAACTGTGAAAATATGATCAAGAGAAGGTAGAGAAAAATAATGCTGAGATAGAGTACAAGCAATCCCTTTTCTTACTGGCAGTGTCACAATGCAGAATCTTTAAAAATTACTAAAGAGTGATCCTGTGTATATATAAGCAGTTCATCCTGAGTCATTTAGATTCCAGGAACAGTAAAACAGATTTGACATTTTTAAATAATATATTGTAGCAGAGATGAAGGGGCTTTCAAACATGCCCCAGTATATGCTTGAGTTTCTGGCTGGAGAAAAAGTCAAAAGAAGCCTCAACAAGTGAATCGATGTGAGTTTTCTGGGTTCTGGTTAAAAACACCATTCAAAATTGATGACAAGTTTACTGATCAAGATCTATTTTAGGCTAACTTTTGTCAAAATTCTCTCTGACCTCACACATATGGCTCCTGACCTGTGTTACAGACATCTGAAATTAGAGATGAAATGTTAATTACTGAGCTACACACGTAGTCTATTTCCTCACTCAGTGACAGTGAACCTAAAAGTGAGCAGGAAAAATACGAGCGCCTCTTTGAAGAGCAACCATGAAAAATATAACTTTAATAAGCACAATCCATTACTAATCCATACTTTATCTAGCCTACTGCTTTATACATTCCTGATGGTAATCAGAAAGACATTAATTACAGTTATAGGACAATGACAATTGAAATCAGCACATCAAGTTTGAAAAAGTGAAGATCTGGCCTTAATATTTTTTCTCCAGTTCACTACTCATAAAATAAATGTTAAATTCATGTTTTAATTGGAAAAAGGTTTACTGTTGAATGCTTTTTTATTATTTAAGTTAGGAAAAATAGAGGTGATATATAAATGCTGTAAAAAAAGTATTACTTGCTGCAACTTGGACAATTTGTACACAAATACGTGTTATTAAGGACAATCACTCATTGGTTATAAATGATTACATGGAAGATGGAGGAAATATTATGAAATAATGTATTCAACTATCAAAATAATTTATATTTTACACTGACTCAAATATTTAAATATACCCGAAATGGGTCAATATGCTTTCATTTAATAAAAATACAGTTATCTATTTTTAGTCATTTTCTTTAAAACTTCTATATTCATCTCATGTAAGATTAGGATTCTAACTAGAATAGGTTATAAAATACAGTTTTTAAAATTAAAATCATCTTCATAATAGCCTGGCTACACGTGGGAGCAGAAACCTTACCTCTACGATCTTGACATTACTGAATTTTACTAGCATGATTTGTTACTTTACTTGTCTTTGCCATATTGTCTGACATTGTTTATCCTTAATGTCTTGTTTTTTGGATCTATTCTAACCAAGAGCTTTGCCAGTCCTCCTCCTATCTTGGTATTTGGCATAGATTTTCCCCTGACTTTTATGGTACTGACATTATTGTCTATTCTACAGTTTCATCTTCTTTTCTTATGTGCTCGTATTTTTCATTACTTCTGTTACCTGGCCAGTTTCATCCCTTCTGTTTTTTTTTAATTTCAGAAGCGTTGGAGCATATGTCTTTAAAACAAATTGCAAATGCACCAATCACAAAGGAAAACATTAATAAATATCCTTGTATTGAAATTAGAACTTCCATGCAACTAAAGATACAATTAATAGAGGTAAATTCACCTTCAGAATTGGCACATATATTTGCAATATATAAATGACAGTTCACATCTTGCATATTAAAATCCTAAATAAATCTCTGGACATTGAAGTATGGTGGGCTCCATGGTTGCTGAACACGTCAATATGCTGAGATAGTGATATAACTAGTTTCTGTAGGAAAAGGGCACAGCGTCTGGTTTGAGAACCTCCCACACTTTTCCTATATGTCTCTTCATTTGACTGATCCAGCTTTGTATCAGGATAAATCAAATATAAATACAAAAATTTCCCAAGTTCTGTGATTTGTTCTAGTAAAATTTTCAAATTTACATAGGATTATAGAAACCCCCCCCCTCCCAGAATTTGTAGCCAGTTGGCCAGAAAACTGAAAGGTGCGGGAAAAACCTTGAACTTGTGACTCACATCTGAAATGGTAGCACTCTTACTGAGGGTTGTGTTGTTTTCCTGAGGGGTTTACAAGAACTCCCAGTGGTTGAGCGAAAATTCTACTGCAGCATAATGGACATGTATTGTGATCCAGCAATTATATTCCAAGGCATATTCCCTAGAGAAATATATCATGTACACACCAAAAGGCATGTATGAGTTCCAAAAGTTCATGATAAATGTGGATTATAAAAATATTATACATAAATTTCAATTTTTTCTCACCAAAATAAACATGCACTTTAGTTCCATTTTTCCATGAACTTTTTCAAGTCCCTTGTACAAGGTACATGTTGTTAACAGCATTATTCATAAGCTAAAACAATGCATAAGCCATAACCCAAATGTCTACTAGCAGTACAGGGATAAGATGCTTTATATTCATAAAAGGAATACCAGGCAATGAAAATTAATGAACTACAACTACATGCAAAAATATGACTGAGTCTTGAAAAACATCATTGTGAATGACAGCACTTATCACAAAAGAATTTAGTATTGTAATTCCCTTTATGTATAGTACAAATACAAGCAAAGCTAAACCAGATTGTTTATGAAAGCTTAAATGAGTAGTTAACATATACAGAAAATAATAAGTGTGGAAATATAAAGAAATGTTTACTATAAAATTCACAATAGTGATTATCTTTACAGGGGAGAGAGAACATTATTACTGAGATGGAACAGTTAGAGAATATAAGAAACTGTCAAATGTTCCATTTGTGGTCCCAGGTGGTTATGAGTTCTTGTTTTGTGGAATTATTTTGCTAAATATTTATTGTACGCACATTTCTATATGTTACATTTCACAACTGAAAAAATAAAAAGCCTCTTTCATAATAATAAAAACTTGTAAAAAGTTTGCCAATGTCTTTTTTACTTGCTTTGATCAATATTGATAATGATTCCATCATGTTTTTCACATAAAAGTTTGCTTTGAAAATGATTGAAGTCAGCTAATATTTAAGAGAGGATTTGCTTTGCAATATTACTTTCATGATTTATTTGATAAGAACATCAGTAATTCATTAGCATAGTTAAATTAGTCTTCAGCAAAGCTCCTTACGAAACGTAAATAAAACATTAAAGAGTAGTGCCCAAATAAAGAAGATTTTACGAGGGTACATTTTTCTGTTGTCACGAAGAGTGTGATATTGTTTTCATGTAAGCCAGAGTCTTGCAAATTGACTTATGTTATAGAAGGTGAAACTGCCAAGTAATTATCTAATACTATAAAACTGTATGACATTTAAATCAGCAAATTAAAGTTTGCAAAATAAAATGGAATGTGTTTTTAATTAACCTAAATACTATTTTTGAATAAGTGCTGAATGGTGGAGAGGAATGAAAATTTTCAAAACAATTTTTGATGTACCTTATCACTCAGTAGGCAATAATTACTCAAAATTTTTAATGAAATACTTAAAACTTCCTAAGAAATGGTATGTTATGATTTGATGTCATTGTTTCCCCCCAAACCTCCTAACATTTATTTAAAAATAAAATCTTTTCTTGAAATATGACAATAATCTACTTATCATAGCAAAAACATTCTCATTATTTTATTTATGTTGTATTCCTATTCTTCAAATTGTTGTAAAATGAATGCATTAAAATCACTTTTAATATGTTCCTAAAATAAAACAAAACAAAAACTGTATCATGAATATTCATGGATTTCAGTATTTCTGAAATGTGGTTATTACATGTAATCATTAAAGGTACATAGAAATTCTGTTTGGGGTGTGAACCAAGTATTTCTGTGTTTTTAAAAGCTCTTTGAAAAATATTGATTATCTGTACAGTCTTAGAGCTCTTTGAAAAAAATCTGATGATCTGTATAGTCTGTGAAAAACAGATTATACAAAATTCCTGTTTATTATTATTCCTTACTTTTAGAAATGTTTATAATTATCTTCAGTATGTCCAAATCATGTGTTATATGATTTATCCCTCTTCTTTCTCAAGTTTTAGGATTATTTTAATGTCTTGTAGACTACAGAAGCTGGAGTATTATAGTTTTTCTTTTTGATTTAGGGATAGTAATATAAAGGATTTCTTTCAAGCTTGAAAGAAATACTCTTTCCAAGTATGATAACATACTCTTTCCATACTCATTTCAAGTATGGTGCCAATTGAGAAATTACAGCTGAGCTTTTAGTAATAGATCATTTATTTTTAAAGAAGTTTCTAAGGTAGCTCTGAATTTTTATTAAAACCCAAACTACTGTTTGAACGTGTACATCCCCAATTGATTTCAAAGTTGATTCTTGAGATAATTTAAATCATCTATCCCTCACATTATACACAAAGAGAATACAAATATAAAATTTACCAACTCATTTTCAAAATCATTTTCTGAAAAGAGGTTGGACTCTACAGAAAAGGCTTCAAAAATAAGTATTTGGGGAATATAATGTTAACGTGCTTAATCCAGCAGCTTGAGCTGCCTGACAATACATCTAGCTAAACCATACCATCATCCATTTCTTAAGGTTGGACTATCACGACCTCTTGTAATCACCTGTTGATGGCCATAGAAGTAATGTGGGGGCCAGCAGGTAGTGGAGTGGTTAGGGTGCTAGACTGCTACATGGCCTTCTGTGGTTCAAGTCCCAGACCCAGTGGCATCACACACTCTGGGTGCATGTACATGCATGCCCAAAATCCCAGGAGGAGGATGGAGGAGAAGGGACTGCCGTATTGTCATCTCTCTTGGGGGGTAATTTCTCACTTTCTGTCATTCTGTGTCTCTGGTGAGTTCACGTGCTATAGAGGAAAAAAAAAATCTCTAAGACAATAAATAAGTAAAGTAGAAGAAGTAATGTGAAGCACAAAATCCCAAGTCAGATAGGTCCATATTAAAATTTTCAAGTATATTTGAACTCTCTGAGCCACATTTTGTCATCATTAATAGGAATAATTATGCCTTTTTGATGGAAAGTATTGATCACATAAGCACTCTAATGTCTAATAGGAAGAGAAAAGCACAAAGGTCGCCTAGAAGCCATAGATCATGTCAATAAATTCAGGAGCTATTGAAAGGACAAGATTATGGGAGAGAAATTCTGATGTCGAAGAGAAAATAGCCTTTTAAAGATGGCAAAAAACACTATAAAGAATCATGGAATATTTTCCATTCTGTTACCTGAAATAATGAAGGAAGGTAAGCTCATAGTTGGAATCTTATCAGGTAAATTCTAAGAACATTTCCCAGACTGTTCTGCAAATTTCTAACTTCAGGTGCTTGAAATTACATATGGCTTATGATAAGAACATTGTATTAAAGGGTCAGCACCATAGGGTAGTGGTCAAGGCCTGTGCACTGGGAGCTGAATCCCTCATGAAGGACAGGTCCAAATTCTGGCCATGGTGGCTTGAAAAATATGCCAGGCATGTGTGTGTGTCCCAAAACCCTAATGGGATAGAGAAATGGAGGAGCATAATGAATGCAGCATGACCACTCCCCTCTTGAAGGTGCCTTTTCTCTTGTTCTTTCTCTCCCTCCCTCTCTTTGGTGAAATTATTTACTCTCTGGCAACTCATAAAAAAGAATAAAAAAGGGCCAGCAGATGATTGGAAGACAAAGCAGCTGAATCCCATGTGACTGACTTCTAGATTTGGGTCCCCCACCAACACCACAGTTTGAGGATCACACTCATGCTGTGTACCCAAGGTCCCACGAGGAGAATAGAGGAGAAGGGATTGAGTTGTGGCCATCCTCTTGGGAGGTGGTGATCTCTCAATTTCTGTCTCTCTCTCCTCTCTCTCTGTATCCAGCAAACACACAGGCCCTGTAGCAAGGAAACAAACAAACAAACCAAAGAACATTAAATTTAAAAAGAAATTAAGTAAAATACACCATTTTTAGATGTGGAATAACAAATGTCTACCCACCTTCACCTTGGGAAACCATTTCGAGAGGATTGCATGCATCACAAAGAGTATTTCCACATTGTAATACCTAATGTTCACGGAACACTTATTCTTTGTCAGACACAACTCTAAATTATTGGGTCATTGGGCAAGTCATGATGTATTTTTGCATAGAAAAACATAAAAAGAAAAATCATGACTTTTCCAATGACCTAATATTTACATGTGTGGAACCTTAATTCTCAAAAAAACCCATCAAGACAAGTATTGTTATAATCCTCTTTCTGTAGATGAGAAGTCAGAAATAATTAAGAAAATTTAAGGTCACTCATCCTGTGTGTGGATACTTATCATTTGACAAAAACGATATTGTTGATTATAAAATATAAAAGATTTTTTTTCTGCATCATAAGTTTTTCTATAATGTCCCAATCATTTTCCTATGGTTCCCTTAGAAAAAGTAAAATCACTAAAGATTATCTCTATGTGAAATTGGAGCTATAATTTACAGAAAATTCATCTTGGATTATTTAGTTTTTAATAATTACACTATAAAGAGTGATTCTTCATGTACTAACACAAAATAGGTTTTTCAAGCCACTTAATAAAAATGACATCAATCGGTTGAAGCATTTTTTTCTTAAAAAAATAGCCAACATAATTTTACCACCAAAATAAAAGCAGACTTGGCAATTGATTTTTACTTAGGCAGAAAACACTTAAAACTTTCTGACTCTACCTATTTAAAAATAGCAAGACTTTTTTTTTTTAACCCTCTCTTTTCTACATTTTCTTCCTAACTTCACAGTCTAGTCTAGGATAGGGCTTATGGTAAAACATGTTGATACTGCTATCAAGAAAGACCATAATCCACAAGGTGAACAGATACTATTTCTTTTACAAATTAACTGAGATTTTTAAGATTTTCAACTAGTTAAAATGTGTAAAAGGGGAACTAATGTGCAGAGCGTTCTATTTATAGTTTTTATATATCAGCACATTATAGAACATCACCAACAGATATAGACACTGGGCAGATGGGGTTCCATCTGTTCAGCTTGATTTCACTACATGCTTATGAACAAAGCCTAGGCATCAACCTTTTGAATTGCTGCTGTCTTAAAAATTCACTGCCATTTCAATACTATAGGCTATAAATGTTTTACATGCCTTGAATATAGTTTTCTTTCCTAGGGAAAGAATTGTTTTCCTGGAAGATTTGCCGCCACATACAATGTGTTACTTTGGAAAGGTATTGCCAGTTACATCTTCGATATGAATTCTAATTCTAAATTTATTCATTAAAATGACTCTTCCTTGTAGTAAAATTTCAAAAAAATATTGCGTTTTAAATCAATACAATGACTGCATAAATGGCTTACTAATACTTTTGTTACTTTATTTAAAACTATCCTTTTTGCTAACAGCCTTTTGGTACTGACTAAATAGACATGGTATTACATTAAAAATACAATGACAAATAGATGGCTTAAATCTCCAGGACACAATAATATAATACACACAAACAAGGCACACTTGTGTTATGCTTTGTTGTCTTGAGAGGCAAAATTTAAAATCAGGATGGATGATTTCTAGACCTCTTCTGCAATCTTATCCACTTTCTTCTCAAACTAAGTTAAAATGATACCCCTCCCCCCAAAAAAAATGTGGGAGATGAGATTAAGGAAACTCTGCAGGGCTGGCCCTATAGCACAGTGGTTAAGCACTAACTATGCATTGGAAGCCAGATCCCACATGGACAACTGTGCTTAGATCCCAGTCCCAATTTCTTGAAAACCATTCCAGCTGCATATGCATTCATGCCCAAAATTCTGATGGGAAGGAGAAATAAAGGAAAAAAGACTGTGGTATGATAGCACTCCATTGGGGGGAAGGTGGGCTTTCTTTCTCTCTCTCTTTGTGTGTGTGTGTGTGTGTGTGTGTGTGTGTGTGGTGAGAACACATATTCTCTAGCAATTAAAAAAAATCCAACTATTATTTGCTTTATTAAGGGCCAAGAATTTGGGAGAAGAAATTTATAATTAAAAAATGAAGACTTTATATTACCTATATTCCTTATAAATAGTAAATCTACAGCAACTTTCTGATTTTCTATTGGATACTTAAAGCTAAGGAAATTGATGATGGGTGAATGAACATTATTTTTGTACCCAGGACCAGTTTTTTGTGGTAACATCAGATATGCTCTATTGGAAAACAGACAGTACGAGAGCATAGCTTTCATGGATAGGCAACTGTTTTTGCATAGAATAAACAGTGTTTAACTTTTCCAACTCAGAATTTTAATTTAGGATGAATAAATTTTACAGACCCATTTCTCTCTGCACAGTTTCGCAATCTTTCCTTCCATCTAGTTGCATCAATCTTTCTTTTAACTCATACTTTTTTTTTTTTTTGGAGAGGTTTTTGCTATAGGGTGCGTGCGCTCACCAGAAAGACAGAGAGAGACAGAGAGATAGAAAGCGAGAAATCACCCCCCAGGGGGGATGGCCACGCCACAATCCCTTCTCCTCCATTCTCCTCTTGGAATCATGGGCACACATGCACATGCGCCCAGCGTGAGTTTAAGCCACTGGGTCCGGGACTTGAACCGTAGTCAGCTAAGTGGGAGTCCAGCAACATAACCATTACACTAACTGCTGGTCCCACTCATACTATTTTTCTTGGAGTTTGTGCAGGGAGTCTTTTGTTCCATTTGCCCTCTCCAGTGAAGAAACAGTTATTGAATAACTGTGACTGTGGAAAGAATATCACCTGCCATTACATACATGTGCGTGCTTACGTGTGTGCACGCACACAAATCTTTTTGAGCATTTTCAGTTGCTTCCTGGAGGGATTTTCTGGGTGATTGACTTCCTTTTCTTTTTCTCCAGCCAGGTAAACTTAAAATTCTGAGCTTAAGGGCTTCAGTAAAGGAAGATTTGCTTTTGTGTGAGATAGTCAGAGCTCCATGCAGAGAAGAGCCATCTGCCAAGAAGCTGTGAGGAATCAACACTGTAGGTGGGTGACCATCACAGTTAGAACTTCCAGGTGGGTGTGGTCACTCTTCTGCATTCCACCCCACAAATTCAGCTGAATAGTACAAGGTAAAAGAAATTGAATCAAGTTTGAAATCAGAGTCCTATTTTGAATCCTGGTCTTCCCAAGAACTTGCTCTGGTTCCTTAACTTTCTTCTTCAGCTCTTGGCACATTATGAGCCCCATTTCTGCTCATCTGGAAACTGGATTTTCCTGCTTTCTGCAATACTCTTCTGGTTGTCCTCATTCCTGGCCTCTTAACTCCTGCTGCAGGTTCTGTGATGTAAATCTATATAAAACAAAAAATAAATTCATATTTTAAAGTATGAAGATATTTTGCATGTTTGCAATAGGACCGTATTTGTGCCGGTAGTGCATGCACAAACAACTGGCATTTTAAACCAATCAGAATTATGCTTATGTCCCATTTAGTAAGTTTTTATAGTGCTGTCTCTCTCTTTCTCTCATTCTTTATATTCTTTTTCTTCTCTGCTTGGCTCCCATATTAAGAACTCAAGTTTCTTATTTGTTTATGTGTTTTATTCCCAGTATATTAATTAAGTACCTCACATTGCCTCAAATAATTAAATGAATAATTTTATTGCATATTTATTTTGATGTATGATGGTGCTATTTAGAAATTTTTTATACTTTGTTAATAATATGTGTTCTTCCTTTATAATAATGTAATGTGTTTTAATATTTCTCAGTTTAACTATAATAAAAATAACATGATATCAAGCATTTCATCACATTTTTAATAAAATATTTTAAAATACGAATGTATTTTTATTTTATATTGAATTACATTGAATATATAAAGAAAATAATTAGAAGTTAAGAAAAATAAATTATTATTTAAAACTACAATGTTTATAAGGGTCTTTGATAGACCAAATAGACAGATGTAAATAAGGATGCTTTAATGTTGAATATAGTTTTTTTAATCTATGGTATGTACACACATTTATGCATACACAATAGAATCTTATTCAACCTTTAAAAAGGAAGAAATCGTGTTAGTTGCTGCAATATGGATGCAACTGAAGGCCATGATGTTAAATGAATTAAACTATACTCAGGAAGGAAAATATTAAAATATTGGTTGATCTCATTTACATATGGCATCTAAAAAATAAAAATAAATTAAAAAGTCAAATGTATAAGGTAAGCCCCAAGGTATAGGGGTCAAGAGCTATGCAGAGGGAGTTGGATCTCATATGGTCTAGTGTGGTTTGAGTTACAGCCTTTGGGCTTGAAAACCATCAGGCACATGAGCATGTGTCCTGATACGATGGAGAATGGAGGAGAAAAGGATTGCAACATGAATGACCAGGTCCTGTTGGGGCTGCTTCCTCTCTTTTTCTTCTTTTCCTCCTCCTCTTTTTCTCCTTCTTCCCCTTCTTCTTCTTCCCCTTCTTCTTCTCCTCCTCCTCCTCCTCCTCCTCCCCCCCTCCTCCTCCTCTCTGTGTAATGCACATGCCTTCTGGCAAAAAAAAAAAAAAAAAAAAAAAATCTAAGTATACAGAGATAAAGAATAAAACAACAGTCAACTGTTAAAAAAATGGGGAGGGGTAGGTAAAAAGAGATGAAGTAGCAAAAACATAAGATCAACAAATGGGAAGGATTAAAGTACAACTTAAAGATTGCAGTTAACAATAGAGTATCTCGGGACTTTAACTGGAACTTTCCCCTGAGCCAACAGCATTCTGGCCTACCTGCAAATCTTGGAGTTGCCAACCTCCAGTTATGTGAGCCTATTCTTTAAAATCAATCCTCCCTTCCCTGTTTCTATACATATGCATATATATGTATGTGCACTCACAAATATATGCGTGATTTCAAAAAGTTTGTGAAAACTCAATATCAGTTTATTTTGGTGCAAAAAAAGTAAATTTGATGCAGAGTTGTTTTTATGACATGGATTTTCCATGAAGTTTTTGAACAGCCCCCAATACATACACACAAACACACACAGACCTTATTCTCTGGAGTCTATTACAATCTATTACAGCACATATTTCTACTCTGATTTCAGAAATCTCTTCGTCTCTTCATTAAATCTGTAAGATGTAAAATTCCTTTGAATATATTATGTAAAGAAATGCTATTCATCAGTCCACTTGAAGCTACCTCATGCATCTGCTCTGAAATCCAAGATGATGTACTTCTAAGACACTAATGAAAAAACTAGGTATGTATTAAAGAATGTTTCTAACTGGGACCATTTATAAAAGCTTGTCATTCTGGTACTAGACAATGGTATTTCAGCAAGAAATTGCATTTTGAAATTCATCTAACTTAGACAACAATTTATTTCTCACTATGAAAGAGAAAGCAACAGCACATTTTAAAGGATTTTTCTTAGATAAATTGGGTCTGCATCTTTGAGTAGATGTCCTTGATGAATGAGCTCAAGGTATCAGACATTATTTTGCACTTTCCAGTCATTTGGTCAATCCCTGTATGGTGCAATTTGATTCATTACAGTTGGTCAGGAATGCAAACCTTCATAGACATTCATGTGACTAATTGTTCTGACTCAAAGGTATGGCTTAGAAAAAGAAAGAATGACTGGATTCAGTTTACACTCTTTATTATATCCTAAGTCCTTTAAATTTCAAGTCCAAGTTTTATTTTGTTATTTTGTTTGTTTGTTCAGCTTTGTTTTTCCTGAGGGAAGGATAAGTTCTTCTTAGTAAAATTTAAAAATCTGTCTGGTGACTTAATTTTATGACCCAAATAGTAAGTCTTGATTTATATACTCATGAAAGAAAGAACTCTCCTTTAAAAAAAAAAGAAGATACTATGGTCCTATTTAAGAATAAAAGTAAAAGCAGAAATTGATTGAAGTTGAGAGACTGGATGATTTCAAAAGGATTTTACATTTAATTGAACATTCCCGACTTCAGTGTCAGTAGACACAGTAACGATAAGAAATAATTCTGGGGACCAGCAGATGGCATTGTGGTTTTATCACTGGACTCCCGCATAGTTGACCATGGTTGGAGTCCCAGATATGGTAGTGGCTTGAAGCTCATGCCGAGTGCATGTGTATGTGTGCCCAGGATCTTATGAGGAGAATGGAGGAGAAGGGATTGTGGCATGGCCATCCCCACTGGAGGGGAGGTGATTTCTTTTTTTTAAATCTCTGTCTCTCCAGTGAGCACATGTGCTCAGTACCACAAAATCTCTCTTAAAAAAAAAAAAAATACTGTGTTAGTCCTGCCCCTGGAGTTGTAACAATATTAAGGCTCCTGAAAACCTTTGTGACTAGTTCAGAAAGTCATGGAAAAAAGGTATTCTTCAATGTGCTCTTTACTCTTTCCTTGACTAGCTTTGGTAACTTAATCCTCACAATTCCCTGCAAGCACGCTCCTCCTGCTATTGTTTTCTATTCCCAATAATGGATACATCTCCCAAGTTGGTGACCTCACATTTCTTATAAATCCTAGATAACCTACACTTGTCAAGACACAATTAGTCTTCAGTACCTTATATTGACAAGAAATGTCAATTTTGGATAGGTAGACATCTTCCCTCCAGTGTTCATTACATTGCAACAGCCATAATGTGAAAACAACCTAAGTACGAATGGACAAAGAAATCTGATTTATTTATATGCAGAAGGACTCCACTGGAGCCTCCCTCTCTTTCTTTCTCTCTGCACCTTCCTTTCTTAGGGAAGAAATAAATAAAATGAACTTAAAAGAAAAATGATGAGATATTGCCATTTGTGACAACATGGATGAACCTGGTGAAATAACCAGATGCAAAAATATTGTATGATCTCATTTATATAAAAATGAAAAAAAAAGTAAAATAAATAGAAGCAGAGAATAGAACCGTGGTAATTGGGGGCATGGAGGAGGAAAAATAAGGAAAAGTAGGTCAAAGAGTACAAGTTTGCAGTTAGGCAGAACAAGTAAGCCTAGAATCCTGACATACAGCATGAGGAGTATAGTATAGAAACAAGGGAACGAATGAACATCACTATAAAACATCTGTTAAATGTTAAGGTGGCTCCCAACTGAGATACTGTACAGTATCACTCATATCAAGTCAAAGTCAAGAAATGAAATGAGGCTTCATAAAATTGACTTAATACTACTCCAAGGACAGAAACTTAAGGGATCTTAATTTATGTTCTAGTACAATATCTGTAATGTAGACAGTAAACAGTGCACTTCAATTCAGAAAAGTGTAATGTTGTTCATTTATTAGCGTATTTTATGTACTAAGCATATAGTCTAAGTATTACCCTTAGATAATCTAGGATTTCAAAGGTGTAAATGTAGATAATATTTACTTAATGCCAGGACTTACCAAGTAGCTAATACTATAATTTCCAGTTTAGAGATGAGGAAACTGAAGTACAGTAAAGAAAACTAATGTATCCACAAGTCTCTTGGCTAGTAACAAAGGTCAATACCGAAATAAACTTCTTGATAGTCAGAGTTTCTAAGATATTTTAAAGCAAAAACATCAAATGCTCAATAAATACTTAATCTAAATTTAATTTTATTATGTTCACAATTTTAAAATGTGAATTTGTCATTCTATACACACGCACACATATGTGTGTGTGTATGTATATATATACATACATATATATTTAACTTGAAACAAATAGAAAAATAAAATGGCAATATAAAATGCCATTATCTAGCAAACTATTTCAAACTCAAATCTCTGAGGATCACAATTAAAAGCCTTTCTGAGAATTTAGTAACAACAAAAAAAAACTCTATTATATTACTCATAAAATTATTAAAAATAAATTACAGAAAGATCTATGAAAATTATCCCTTCCATTTTTTAAGAAAACAATTTTCTATATACACAGAATTTTTTATAATTTATTGTTTTTTATGTGTTACTATAGGTTACAGAAAATAGGAAAACATAGATTCTTCCAACTGAAATTCATTATTTAAACAAATCATGATGTTTCCTGAGTAGGTAAAAAAATTGAGTCAGGGCCAACATGTGGCATGGTGGTTAAGGACCCTGGACTCCCACATGACCAACTGTGGTTTGAGTCCTGGACCTGGTAGCTTGCTTTCTCACTTTTCCATTCTCTCTCTCTTGCTCTATTTTCTCTGATCAAAAAATAAATAAATAAATAAACAAATAAATGAAGTTAAATAATTCTTAAAAAAAAAAATTGAATCAACCAGGTGGCATAGTGGTTAAAGCAGTTGGATCCCACATGGCTGACTGCACAGTTCAAGTCCTGGACCCAGAGACTTGAAAACACTCCAGGTGTGTATGCATGAATGTCCAAAATTTTATGAGGATAATAGAGGAGAAGGGACTGAGGCATGGCCATCCCACCTTGGGAGTGGGAGGGGGAGGATTTTTCACTTTCTTTCTCTGGCAAGTGCCTGAATCCTATAGCAAAATCTAAGTGAAATGAAATTCCTTAGTGGATCAATATTGCTTCTGGAATGGTGAATAAAGAACCAAATAGGACCGGCAGCGGAGCCACAGACCTGCCAGTGTCGGAGCTCCAGCTCCCTGCTGAACAGTCTCCTTGGGTTTGGGCATGTAAGGAGGAAGGACAGCTGTGGCAGCAGCAGTCGCCAAGGTACAGCTCTGGACGCGCCAGCAGGACGGTCGCCAGGCCCACTTCCAGCAGTCCCCACTGGCCTGGCATTGCCGGAGTTCTGGAGGAGGAGGAGGAGGTCGCAGGCTGTTCAGGCAAAAGATGAGCAAGGAAAGGTGCCTGAAAAAAGTCATTTCATGACAGTCTTGAAGACATAAAAAAGTGAATGAAAGAGAAAAGAAATAAAAACTTGGCAGAGATTGGCAAACACAAGTCTTTTATAGCTGCACCATGCCAAATAACCACCAACACATCTTCACTACTGAAAAAATACCAGGACAACAACAGAATGTTAGTTTTTGGCACTGGAATATGAAAAATTCAAAGCAAGAGAAGCTCAAGATATCATCCTAGAGCTGAGAAGAGACTGTTACTACCTTGCATGTCAGTTCTATGAACTAAAAAAATTACTTTACAACCAACAGAAGAAACTGCTCAGAATCAGGAAATACGTACCTCTAGAATGGATTCCAACATTGATGACAGCTCCAGGCATTGGCTTATGAAGGATTTACTGCAAGTTCTTTTTCAAGAAACTGACCTTCCAGGACGAGAGAAATCATTCCAAACAGAACAGCAAAGATCTACTGTTCTTCAAGGTGTCATGGGATATGATATCGATTCAGGTGAAGCTAAGTCTCCAGATAATGTCTTATCCAGAATTATATCTGTTCATCCTCATTTAAAAAAAAAAAAAACATTTTAACAATATGTGTCAGTTTGATACTTTGGATGATTTTGAAACCAGCCACTTGGCCGACAGTCTCCTGGACTGGAAAGAGTTAGATTTGTAAACTCACTAGGAAATATGCATATACCTGAAAATGTAGAACAAAATGTTAATGGAACAAGGACCAAAATAACTTATCATCAAAGCTGACTCATCTAGGAAGTTTTATTAAACAAAAGAAGTCATTTTAGAACTGAAATCTGAAAAAGCGAAAAGTAAGCATAAAAATACACAAAGAAGAAAAAGAGAAGAGAAAAGAAAAGCTCACAAAAGGAAAAAATTAAAATCCACATCAAATTATAAAGGGAACAATAAAATAAAGAAAACTGTTCCCCCTAACATACTGGGTGAATCTGTTCTGGTGATGCTTACAGTTTCAATTCAGAAGAAAGTGTTCATCTCATTCCTTTCAGACAAAAAATGAGCAATGATTCTAAGAGAGAAAAAAACAAAGATGAGTCTGAAGAGAGCATCTGTGAATCCAGCTATTTGGGAGATACTTCTGATGACCTGTACTTGGTCCCTTGTGAGTAGATTCAAAATCTTGGCAGCAACTCTGAGAGGAGACCAGTCACCAGGTCAGGATCTAGAAGAGCACTAAAATATTTGCATGAAAAAGAGACAGAGGAGCTGAAACCAACACACACTCCCACCAGTAGTACACTACCTGAAATTCATCAGTCACCTCATTCTTGCCTGAAGGATAACACCAATGTCCTCTTGTATCCTGTAGTGAAAATCAGAAGACTTTCTCTTTCTCCAAAAAAGAATAAAGTTAGTCTGAAAATATCTCTGCTAAGCGTAGGTGCACAACCAGCATAAACTATAAAGAGCCTATACTTGCTTCAAAATTAAGAAGAGGGGGTCCTTATACAGATTTGTGTTTCTTAAATTCTCCTATTTTCAATAAAAAAAAAAAAAGATTTGAGACATTATTCTAAAAAGAAAAAATGAAGCAAATACAATGATGCTTTTTTTGGCTGCTATTTAAATCCATCCTACACCCCTTTCTACTATGCACGAAAGAATCCCCAAGACAGTCTGCAAGTGGGCTGGACCATTGCCATAGAATATTCTTTCTAGGAACCTAGACGATGAACATTTCTTCAAAACCACTTCAATTTTTTTTGTTTGTTTGTTTGTTTTTTTCTTCAACATTTAATAAAATTATTTTTTTCTTTTGAAAATAGTAACTAGAAAAAAAAAAGAACCAAGTAGACTCACTTCCCCATACAAAATTAAGAGTAAAACCATGAAAGTCTATTTCAGAAATCTAGAAAATAACCAAACCCACAGAACATACTGAAAATCATTTACCTTGAAGAAACTACAGAGTCTTTAGTAAGACGGAGGTGGGTGGGGGTCTAAAATGATTTGACTTGAAAATGGTTCTCCTGTTATCCTCTCTCCCTAACTTTGTGGTGTTGTAGCCACAATTAGAAACCTTCAAGCAATCTACTAGTTCTGAACTATGTTAAAAGCGCACTTTCATTTTATTTTTTCTTTCTTTTCTCTTTCAGATTTTCATAGATGGTGTTTGTGCTCACTGAAGAGAGATGGAAAGAGACCAAGAGAAAGAGAAACTGAGAAATTACCATCACCCTCTGTGGGGTGACCATACCACAATCCCTTCTCCTCCATTTTCCTCCTGGGATTTTCGGCATGCACACATACATGTCCAGAGTGATTTTCAAGCTGTTGGGTCTGGGACTTAAACTGCGTAGTCATCTATGTGGGATCCAGCTTCTCTAATCCCTATTCCACCTACTTGCCCTAAAAGCACACTGTCAGAGCATAGCTCATACTTTGTTTAAACTAGGAGTTCCACAGAAGTCTCTATTCCAAGAATATGTGAGTACTTTATTTTACTCTGTTAACACAAGAAAAAAGACTGTTCTTCGGGACATTAGAGAAAAGACCCCAAAATGCTAGCAATATAAAGGATTCTATAATTGTGATTTCAGGTGGGATAACCCAAAACCTGGAAAACTTGACAATTATAAGGAAATTTTAAAAATTTTGACATATTCCTAGGGATCTAACAGTGTGTTCACATTCCCAAAAAGAGTTAGTAAAAAAGAAGGCTCCATTTAGTCACCAGTGACTGACCTTGACCACTGTGCAAAGAGGTAGTTCAAGCTAAGACTGTCTTATAAACTTACTGAAGTTTAGACATGCAGCTTCTCATACATATTCCCTAGGTAAAAAGTGGAGAATAAACAGGTAAGAAATTTAAGAAAAATCTTCTGACCTATCACATGGGCACGCATGCCCAAAATATCCCAAGTGGAGAATGGAGGAGATGGGACTGTGTAGGGCCCATTCCCCTGGGGGATGATTTCTCACTCTCTCGCTCTCTGTCTCTCTGTGTCTCTCCAGTAGGCACATGAACCGTATAGCAAAAGTCTCTCTTATAAAAAAAGGAAGGTCAGGTTTTAGACTTCATAGACGTAGATTTTAAATAAGCTATTAAAATATATACGAAGAACTAAGAAATCATACCTAAAAAAAGTATAATGATACTGTCTCACAAAATAGAACATGTCAATAAAAAGTTAAGAACTATAAAAAAAAATCAAGTAGAAATTCTGGTGATTACAAATATAATAACTAGGGACCAGCGAGTGGCATGATTGTTAAAGTCCTGGACTCCCACATTGTGTACCATGGTTCAAGTCCCAGACCAGGTGGCTTTAGGCACACACATACGTACACTTGTACATGTGTGCCTAAAATCCAAAGAGGAGAATGGAGCAGTTGGGATGCAATCATCACGGCTATGATGCAATCCTTAGGGGATTTCTTACTCACTCTTTCTTTGGTGAGCACAAGTGCCTAATGGCAAAAACCAAATGTGTATGTGTGTGTGTGTGTGTGTATGTATAATATAATAACTATATATATTACATATAGTTTTTATATATATATATATATATATATATATATATATATATATACACATACATATATATACACACACACATATATATATAAAATAACTGAGAAGAAATTTACTGGAGCACAACATAAACAACATGTATGAGCTGACAGTTGAATTAATCAACAACTTTAAAGATTATGCAGTCTGTGTAACAAGAAGAAATCTGAACAGCATCTGAGACATATAGGTCCCTATGCACATTCCTGAGAAATGGGTAAAAAATGTTAAAAAGGTAACTGCCAAAACTTTCCAAAAATGAATGGAAGTTATCAATCTTTAAATTCAGGAAGCTCAGTGATACTAAATAAACTCAATAAGATCCATACTTAAACATATTGTAGTCCAATTGATGAGAATTAAAAAAAAAGACAAAATCTTGAATACAGCAAGAGAAAATTGACATCCCATTTAAGGGTTCCTAGGTAAGATTAATAGCTGACATTTCATCAGAAACAATAGCGATCAGAAGACAGTAGGATGATATGTCTAAAGTACTGAAGGACTATCAGCTGAAAATTATATATCCAGTTAAACTTTCCTTTAAAATGAGAAAGACATTAAGACATCCCCAAGTAAACAAAAACAGAGAAGAGAATTGCTTGCATGCAGGCCTGCTCCTCATTAAATTCTAAATGGAATTTTTCAAGCTGAAATGAAAAAAAAAAAAAAAAAAAAAAAAAAAAACACTACATACAAGGTAGCTCCAATACATAGTAACAAATTACACTATTAAAGTAACTGCATAGATAAAAATAAAAACCAGTATAAATGTGTTTTTGTTTGTCTTTCTTTTCTTATCCTGTTTAAAAAGACATCTGCAAAAAACAATAATTATAAAATATTGTTCAAAGGATTATAAACTATAAACATATAATTTGTATAACATTAATCATACAAAAGAAAGAAAAGAAACAGATATCGGAGCATGTTTTTATATACCATCACAATTGAGTGTTAAACTAGAGTTTTTGAAATTAAAAGCTTTTTCAAATTCCCATAGCAACAACAACAACAACAAAGTCTCTCAAGAAATGTAGTAAGAAAGGAATTAAGGTAGTACTTTAGAAAATATTTATTAAACATAAAAGAAGATAATAGTAGAGGAAAAGGGTAACAAAAAGCATAGTACATATAGAAAATATATAACAAATTAGATGTAAACATTACCATATCCAAGTAAAAGGCAGATATTCACAGAATTAATTTAAAAATTTTGATCCACTTCTATGATTTCTATAAGAGGACTTACTTTAGAGTCAAAGAACAAAGAGGTGGAAAGAAAAAGGACAGAAAATCTATACAATAAGTAAACAAAAGAGCTGTAGTGGCTATATCACTTTCAGACAGTATTGACTTTAGGACAAAAAAAAATTACCAGTCAAATAATTTTATAATTTCATTAATACTAGAACATAATTTTATAATATTAAGGGTATTAAATACATCAGAAAAATATAATAATCATAAATGTGCTCAACAGCACCCCAAAATCTATCTGCAAAACTTCAAAGAATTGAGAGAGGAAGAGCCAATTGAACACAAATAATTGAAAACTTCAATACTCTTTTTTTTTTTTTTTTTTTTTCAAAAAGTTCATTTTTTCCATGATCAGCAAAGACAGAAATAGAGAGACAGCATCCCCAGCAAGGTCTTGACTATGAATCGCCAGAGTCTTCAGCCAGCCCTGTATCACGGGCACACACATTCTCTGCCTACTCAGGGAGGTTTCCAAAATGGAACCAGATTCACATTTTCCCACATGGGATTACCTCACAGAACGTTGTGTTTTACCAGTGTCTCCATCAATGCTCCCTATATGCGTTTTCAATACTAGGTGGAACCAGTGGGCATAAGATTAACACAAAAGTAGAACAATTGTTGTGGTCACTTCCCAGAAGCAAAATAGACCATAGACCTCTCTCTCTCTCTCTCTCTCTCTCTCTCTCACACACACACACACACGCACACACACACACACACACATGTTTGGTTTAGATATTGAGACCCATCTTACCCTGTGCATGCACCTAGAGGGTATGAAAAGGATCTAAGATGTAAGTTTATTGTTGTATTTCTTATTCATTTTCTTCATTTTTTCTTTTTAGTATTGCTTACTATTTGCAATTAGTTCACATAACTTCTTTATGAACTGAGGTAATGAAAGCTTTATATTATCTGTTGCAAATATATATATATCATTATGTTTTTGTTTTCTGACTACATTAGGAATAGAGAAATGTCTTATGTTTAAGTGGTCAGATCTATCAACTTTTTCATGTATGGGCTCTGTATTTTTTAAATAATAACTTATTTTCTTTAATTTATTGTTACTATTATATTTTTATTTGTTATAGGGTACATGTGCTCACCAGAAAAAGACAAAGAGAGAGAAAAGGAAAGTCAGAAAGCAAGCCGCCAATTCCAAGACTCAAACCATACATAGTCCAGTGCCTTAACCACTATGCCACGCACTAGCTCCACAGGCGTTGCCTCAGACTTATCTTTCTAACTCTCTGTCCCCAGATTTATACATATAAATGTTTATTTCTTGAGCCTGCAGGAAGCATTAGAAGTTGAGACAGCTGGATCCCACCTGGAGAGAAGGGAGTGATTTCTGTCCCCCATTCCCTGTCTCTCTCTGGTGACCACACGTACCTTGCATTGAACTAATTTAATCAACTAATTAATTCATTAATACCTAGTCTCTACAATTGCATATGCTTAGATATCTCTAATGTATCATGTCATATCAGCCTTACTAGTATCCAGGGCTGTAGGCTAAATGTTTCTTCACTTTCACTTTAGTTGTCAAGTTACTTTGATTTGAATCCAATCAATAGCTGATGTAATAAAGTGCACATGGAAACAACCCAGACTCTGCTTGACCATTTGATTTTAGTGCTATGCCTTTTTTCCTATTCCAGGGCTGGCCTACTGTTACAGAGGCATACACCAACATGACTCTAGTAACCAGAAACACACAATTTGGAGGTGTAGAGTAGTTATTGCCCTTGAGGTAGAACTATGATGGGAGAAGAACTGGTAGATATATTAATTTCTCTTGGGCCTCCTTTATTTTATACGATCCCTTGTGCATCTTATGAGATTGACTCAAGAAGTAGCCAATTCAGTTTTGTACATGATACTTGCCCTTTCTTGCCTTATTCCCCTTTTCTCTCACGTTTGTTTTTGATGATTGCATTTCTAACAATACATTTACACATAACTGTTTGCTTCAGGCTCTAATATCTGGGAATCCCATATGAAGATAACTGCTTAATTAAGAAATCTCATTAATATGTTGAAAATGCATAACTGATTCCCCCATATCTGTTTTTCCCAGTGCCTTTGCCATCTCAATAAATGTCAACTCCATTTTTCAAGGGCCTTGAGCTCACAATTTTGAAGTAACAATTGTCTTCTCTCTTGTTCTCATACTTCACATTTAATACATAAGTGATTCCTCTTGTATGCTTCTTCAAAAATACACCTAGAAAATGAGAAGCTCTCTCCATCTATTGTGGAGGGCACTGCATACGGAAGCCATCTTGAGCTATCCACCATCTTGAGCTATCCACCATCTTGGAAACCATTAGACTTCACTTCCTCACTGAGCAAACCGTTTCTCAGAAATCATGTGACCAACTGTTCTCCCTGTGGGACGGTTGGGTTTCTAGGCAATGGGAGAGATCCACCCACATCAATGATTGGTTCATACTGTTCTATCTCATTTGCATTTCAGGCAACCAATTGGTGCCCACCAACTGTATATAACTTGCCATTACCTCGTAGTGTGTGTGCGTGTGTTTGTCCCATCTCTGACTCCCTCCCCCAGGGAACCTGTTGGACTGTCCCCCGCGACGGGACAATCTATATCACAATTTCCCATATCCAAATTACCATCAACACTTATTGGGAAATTCTCAGTATCCTATCTGGTTCTCTTGTTTCTACACTTGATACTATGGTCTATTTTCCATATAGCAGATGAAAGATCCTTTTTAAAGGTACTTCACATCAATGTCCCTACTTTTCATAGAACTTTTTCCAAGGATTTACACTTGCTCAGGGTGAAGCAATGACCTTATAATGGCCTGCTATAAGGCTCCATTTATTTCAAGTCCTTCTTTACTTCTCTAAACTCATTTCCCAGTATACATCCACTCTTCACAAACCCCCTTTCCAGATGTGAAACCTGTCAAACATGTTTCTTTATTATGTCTCTCACTTCTTACATTTTATTAGCTTGGAAAAATAGATCAGCCACTAAATTTTTCACTACATTTCCCAGTACATAATAGGAACATAATAATCACCATTTGTTGTAAATTTAAGTGCTATTATTCTTAGTCTTATCATCAGTAGAATAAGTACATTATTTTTTCTTTTGAGTTTGTGTGAGGATAGGATGAAAGGTTAGCATTATACATGGGACAATTACTTGGAAAGCATTATTCAAAAGCTAGTAATTATTTAAATGTTTAAGGTGTTCATTGTACTAACGATCACTTTCTCCACATGTATAAATAGTTATGATGAGTGTGGATAACTGAGTGGCTATATGTTTTAGGACATACCTATGTTAACATGCTACTATAGTCCTCTCTTTTCCTTCCCTTTCATTCCTATTCATTGTGGTATACTCTGGTCTTTTTTCTCCTTTCTTTTAGCAATTATTAATTTTTTTAAAAGGTTTTATTTTCTAGGTTCATTTTTATCTGTCTTGGGTTCTCTTCCATTTTCTTCTCTTTTTTCTTGGAGAGGTTTTCGCTATAGGCCATGAGCGCTCGCCAGACAGAGAGAGACATAGAGACAGAAAGCGAGAAATCACCCCCCAGGGAGGATGGTCACACCACAATCCCTTCTCCTCCATTGTCCTCTCGGGATCTTGGGCACGCACGCACACGAGCCCGGTGTGAGTTTTAAGCCACCGGGTCCGGGACGTGAACCACGGTCAACTACGTGGGAGTCCAGCGACATAGCCATTATGCAAACTGCTGGTTCCCTCTTCCATTTTCTTCTAATATAACCTTGGGTTTTCTCAGCCAGTGTTTGATGTCAGAGTTTGGAGTTGTCTGTTGTCATGGATACTGTTTCAGCTACTTGCCCACAGGAGGGAGCCCTCTACCTGTTAAAAAGTAGGCTGGTGGTAGCAATGTTTTTTGTTCTGAGGACAACAGAGAGGGGACCAATTAGCAATAGACACATCAGATAGTTTATTTTCTCTTCGATATTTTATATATCACATTGGTTCCATTATGACATTTGGTACATTCTCAAGACTTAAATAAGGAGCACACTAGTTACTTATGACACAATATAAAAGTGTGGAAGGCTTGTTGACCCAATATTTCTTCTCATTTGCCTCTACTAGAGCCCTCTTTGCACTGAAATCTCGACATAAAATATCTAACAAGACCTGATGGTACTAGATATCAGCAAGAATAGTTATTACAGAAGAGAAAAAAAATAATAAAAATGAATGGTTCTGAAAGAGGGTGTGGTGTCAGTGGTAAAAACAATGGAGTTCTTTAGCCTATTTGTGAAATTTTGTAAGATTTTATCTGCTTAGAAGAGTAAGTCCTTGAAACAAAGAAATTTCAAGACAATCTCACATATTCATGATTTCCTTCTGGGGCAATATGTCAAGAGGAAAATAATTTCATCCAGCACTAAAGAGTAATTTTGGTTTTAATTTGCCAAAGAGCATGTGTACTTCCTAGAGAGAGACAGAGAAAGAGAGCGAGAAAGAGAATGAGAGAAAGAAAAAGCATTTCCCTCACCCCCATGGGGTCACACAATAATCCCTTCTCCTCCACCTCTCCCTCCTTTTGGGATTTTGGGCACACTCATGCATGTACCCAGTGAGGCTTTCAAGCCAACAGACCAGGACTCAAAACACAGTTGGCCATGTGGGATCCACCTGCCTTAAGCCCTAGACGATAGACTTCAGAATCATTGTGATTCTGAAGTTCCTGAAGATAGAGTAAACCTGGTGTTTTGTCAGATAATAATTCCTGCTCACTCACCCTAGAAGTCCTAAAGAAAGTTCTTCAGTTGAAAATGAAGGGCACAGGGGAGTCAAAGTTGTTCAGCCAAGAAGCACAATTCTCTTTTAAAATATTAAGTCTATTAAATCTAATATCTTATATTTCTTAAGGAATAAGAAAGATAGCTACTTGTCTTAATTAATTTGGGGATGAAATTAACATAAAAATAGGAAGGTAATCATTGAGATTATGTCTTGTGTTATGTTTTGTGAAAATCAAAATGGATTCACTTATGCCAACTCTGACAAAACAGATAGGAAAGCCATAGGTGTGTTTGCTTAAGCTAAAATGCCTGATAACAAAAGCCATTATTTAGAGAATGCTGCCAGAATCACATTGTACAAAGACCATTGCAACCTGACACGAGGACTAATTGTGCAAAGACACTTGTTCAGGAACTTGCTTGTCCAATCTTGGATTGATACCTCTCTTGTTATTGATTCTAGTAGTCAAGGATGATTGCCCCCAAACAATTAATATATCTCCTTGTCCTCTCTCATGTCTGGCTTGTGCTTTTAGCCTTTGAAATCTCCCAGAGGTTTGTAAGACCTTAGTGAAAATGCATGGGGCTACCTGAAATATGCTCACATGCTCACATGAGGACTGCCTGCTGCAGCCCTCAATCTTGTGCTAAAGTCATTTGCTTTACATATTTTGTAGGAGTTTCCCTTCTGTTTTAGGTTAACAGTTTTCATAGCCCTAATCACAAATGAGAATTTACCATAAAGAACATTATTTAAAAAACAATTGATGAGCTTATATTCATGCAAATAAAACCTTAATTCTATTTTTAGAAAAAATACGATAATTATTATGGAGATAGAGGTTTAGGATGACAGACTTCTTTATCAGTTCTAAATTTAATTATAGAACATATGCTAAGTGTAATAAAAATGGGACTCTAATTTATAATTTCAAATATGAATGAAGCAAAACAAAGTAAATTTGATGAACTGTCTGCTTTGTTCATTTTTATTTATACTCATTTTCCTTTTAGCAAGATTCTCAACACCTACTTTAAAATGTTTCCAGTTTGTCTATGATTTTCCTGCAAATGTACTTTATTTAAGTGCTTGAAAGTAATTTAAGAGCCAGAAATTTATGAGAGACCAAATTTCTCAAAGTTTATTGTAAAGAAAGGACCCTCTTATTACAAAAAATAAAAAAAGTCTCTTATTTCTTATTATAGCTAGGATTAAGAGAGGGCTTCCTTCATAAAAGCAGAATCACACACTGATTTTAGGCTTGTATTTGTTCTATAATTTAATGAAGACATCATAGGATAGTCCTTTTTACTTCTGATTTGTAAATGGGAGTCAAGGAAAATCAGATATTTTAAGATGATAATAATAGTAATGACAGCATAAATTTAAAGAATAAAACTAGTTTTGCCCAAAGTAATTCGACAAATGAGCTATGCAGCTAAGATATACATGGAATTACTGAATATAGGAAATATGCTCTATTGCAGCTATGTTTGTGGGGGGTTGGGAGGCTGGGTGAATGTGTAGATTCATTAAAACTGCATAATAATTTCTAAAAACATACTAACCACAGACAGTGAATGGATCTAAAACACTGTTTTGAATGCCGTACTTGAGTCATCACAGAAAGAAAAGCAAACAAATAAAAATGGGGTGAGCAAATGAACAGAAGGGTAAAGGCCACTTTACCACTCCTACATCTCTAAGACAGAATAAAAAGGTCACCAGCACCATGATGGCAAAACTAACGTTTAGAAGTTTACTAAGGAAAAAAGCGTTTGAAAACTCTAAAATGTTATCGTTTTGCCTGAACAAATCCTCAATCCATTGCTAAGAAGTGATTAAGCTTATTGAATCTCAATTCACAATGACTGTGAAGCCTAACACTGAGGGAAAAAAAAAAAAAAATGTGTGTATCTGTGTGTGGGGGGAGGGGGGGGTGGGGGGAGGGAGTGACCCAAAATGTGCCATCCCAAAATAAACTTCTTTGGCATATTTTGAGATGAATGTTTAGAGAGATTCCACACTAGAATTGGTTTCTTTAAAAATAAACAACTAATCTTTCGTAAAAGAAATTTACATTTATTACCTCAGAAAAGTAAGCAGCTTTCCTTTGACTCCTATTTTGAATGACTCTCGTGCATAATTGTCTGTAACAAAATTAATATGCCTTTTGTCCCCTGCTAATCTGGTTGTCAGCTTTCTTTTATTGTTTAAAGATTATCAAACCCTGAAAAGAAAAGGAGAAAATTTGAAACTCCCTTACATGTACATACATATACATATATATTCTTTGTTTGAACTGTGAGTATTTAAACTTATTTTTACTAGAACATGTGGGTTTTTTAAATAATTAAAATTTAAAAATTCCAGAGGGCATACGTGCTCGCTGGAGAGAGAAATAGGGAAAGCAAGAAAGAACACCCCCGCACCCCCCATAGGCATGATTACTCTGCAATGCTATCTCCTCCGCTTCTCCCTCCTGTCAGAATTTTTGAGCATGCACGTATATGTGCCTGGAGTGTTTCTCAAACCAACAGGCCCAGGACTTGGACTGCACACGTAGTCAGGTGAGATCCAGCCTCCTTAACCACCATGCCACTGGTTGACCCTAGAACCAGTTTAAATTATTTAAATATATGACGATAATACTTTAATTTTAACTTGTAGTGCTTAAAATTGAATTTAATTTGCTTGTTTAACATGAGAGCAAAATATAATTTTAATATATTTTTTACAAAGCAATTTTTTTAGGCATGAGAAAGATTAACCAGTCTTTTACAAAGTCTGGACTTTGGACAAGTGAGTAATTGGCTTGATCTTTTTGTCCTTTCGTATACTAATCATCAATTACACTTTTGGCTTTTGAAAACTAAGGTGGGAATCTAAATTACAGCAGGTTTTCTCATTTGACCTCTCTTACTTTGCTTTCAGGCTTTAGAAAGATAATTATTCATTTACATCAAAATGCTTTTGCTAGCTTATTTTAAAAACAAGTGTGTTTCCCTTTCTTCACAAGGTGAGATGATCCAGATTTGTTGGCCTAATACATAAAAATGCTAAATGAAAGAAGTCTCAGCAAACTCTGCATTCTTAGCGAAGCATTTTCAATGATTCAAAAGATTCTTAACAAGGTATCATCAATTTTCCAAATGATGGCATTTCATGTAAGGCCATCCCAAGTTTTTATTTATTAAAGCATCTTCAATCTTTTTTCCTTAGAAGTCTCATTGATGCATAACTATTCACAGGAGTTTTATGCGGGGAATAATTTTCCGTAACAGCATGTTTGCTAGCCTTCACACGTGTTCCACATTCTTTCCGCTTTGTAACATTTCAAGGTGTATGTGTGCTGGAGAGAGTATGTTCTGTATTTGAAACCTTGTTACTTATTCTTAGCTGCCAACACTTCAGTCCCACACTCCTTTCCCTGCTGCCTATGCTCTGGAATCGCTTCTCCAGCCTTTCTCTTCTTACATAAATACTGGCATTATATACTCTTTGTTCCACATGTTAAAAAGAACGATCTGAAACTAGTTGTATTTGACAGCTTATTGAGCAGGAAATAGGTTCTAGAATGGTCAGTATTGCAGACTAAGGCTGCTTCAGAATGTTCCAGCTCCCCACATGCGCAGATTGTATTTACAGAGAAAATGAAGCGCTACACAAACCTAAGAAGTGACATATAAAACCAATCTGATTTGCTGAAGTTAGGCATTTGCCTTATCAGGATGTGATGTGCTTAGGAGGCAGCCTGTGACTGGCTGAAGCTTGGCTGCTGCCATTGGCTGAGGCTCAGTTGCTTGGTTACCAAGGTATACCCATACTTAGGGTGTAACTTGCTTGCACATCAGGCAACATGGCAGTTCAGTATATTTGGAGACTGTTTTGGGGCACATTGATTATCTAAATAGGTAGGTCCACTTAGGCCAATTTAATTGTCTAAAGATGTTCCACCAAATCCTGTGCTCTGGACTGACTCGGGATTTTGGACACTAGCCCAGCTCCATCCCTTTGCCAAACTTTCAAGTGAAGTTGTAGGTCAGTAACTGCCATTTACAAGTGCAGCTGTGATTCAGCCGGTCTCTAACTTGACCCCTTTAAACCTTATCTGGTGGAATATATGTCATTCTTTCCATAAAGCCAGTTTAGAAATAGTCAGTTTCTTTATGGACCTACTAAATCTAGTGTGTATTTGATCACAATTACTATCACCTGTTAGTTCATGGATTTGTTTACATTGATCTTCGTTGCTGCACTAGACTAGAAGCTGAGGGCTCCATTTACTTGTTTCATATGCCCGTTATCTAGAACTATACTAGGCACCAAATAGACCTTTAATAAATATTTACTGGATGAATAAATACTCACAATGACCCATTGATGTGGATATCATTAACACATTTTTAGTTGAGAAACTCCTGACTGGCAGGTGTCACTACTCGCAAATAATAAATAGGTTCAAACCTTAGGTAAGCCTAACCCTAAATGCTGGCTCTTTGATATATTTTGCTAAACCCCGTTTGCCCTCAGATTTGCTTTCATCATTTACAGAATTGAACTTATATTGTGGTGTTTCAGTTGTCTTTATTTTTATCCCACCTGGAAATTCAAAATAGGAAGTAATGAATTTTTAATGAAATAAAAATGTAACAATGATAATGACTTGTTTTGGGTTCTCTGAATGAGGGAGATTATTATTTTCATGAAACAAAAATTTGACAAGAGATTGGAACTATTGAGATTGATGAATTATAAATGAGATGTGGAACACTATGTTTAAAATCAGAGTGCATGATCCTAATCACGCTATTATTAAAAAGAGGAGAAAAAGAGATGTTGAAATTAACCTAGTAACTAGGATTAGTTTTCCATGGAGAAATGCAGCTAAGGCATTTACTGTGACTCAGAATATGTGGTTTTGCTTTGTTTTTATTGCTGCTCCTTCCACCCTTCAAAGTGTGACTACTGGGAAATGTTATTACAACTTACTCAGTTTTAGCCGGCCTTTATTAAAGACTAATCAGCCTATGTAATCTATTTTATATGTTTCTGTACCATATGCTTTATTCTATGTTCTCAAAATAACATTTTTAATATCTTTATCAATAATAACCACAATAAACTTGTGAACGCAATTAAAAAAAACTTTCAATGTTCATGTCCCCAAGTTCTCATGAAAATAAGGGGAGTGAAATCCCAGGGAATACCATATAGAGGGGAATTGTGTCTGTATTTAATGGACACTGGTAAGGGGGTGGTAAGCCAGCCTGAAACAAACGGAAATTGGGTGCTCACACAAGGCACTGTATTTTGGAAATGTTCTCCAGTTTAAGACTTCTTTATATTTGTACATAAGACTTCTTTCACAGACTATTTACTATCATAGCTGTTCTTTGTGTGAACCCAGTATTTTAGAGGATATTATTACAGAAATCCTCCAAAGTGCTTAGTGATAAAAATGTTGAGAGAAATATAAATTTTGGACTCTGTCATAGAAAGTTATGTAGAAATAAAGATGTTCTCATCATAATATAATCATTGAGTTCTAACATCCTCTCTCTCTTAACTGTCCCCAACACTTCTAGAGATAATAGTTTATAGCTATAGATAAAACTCTCTGCATTCATAACTTTATATATGCTTCTAAAATCACTAAGCCACGAAGAAAAAAAAAAAAAAAAACATGCACCACAGAATGTTTACATGAAGAATGAGTGGGTAGAGGAAGACCGAATAAACAGTAAAAGAAACAAGAAATTCTATTATATTCAAAAACAAAACTAAACTAAAAATGAAAATAAATGGTAGATAATAGATTTAAAATTCTAGTTTTCTTAAATACTAATTGTATTGCAAGTCCACTTTGTTGTAAACATTGCATTCACAATACATAGTATTCTTCTTATGTTCTACATTTTTCACTTTGAAAGTGCTTTTAATACATATTAAAATAGTTTTTCTATTTTGTATTATGATAATTGAGCTTCACATTAGAATAGTTTTAATTTTAAAGAATTATTTGTTTAATTTTATTTATCATCATCGTTATTATTTTTAATTGGCTAAAGGGCATGTGTTCTCATGAGAGAATAAGAAAGCCAGCCACCAGTTCTGGGACTTGAACTGCATTTGGCCATGTGGGAGTCCAGTGCCTTAACCACCATGCCACCAGCTTGGTCCCATACCTTTAAATTTTAAATATGCTGTTTTTCTGCATATCCCCTCATTGTTACCTGTTGAGGAACAAATTCTGCCATTTACTTAAAAAAAAGATAATACCCACAAAATCAAAGCCAACTTCAGAGAGCAGTAGTCAAGTGCTGCTAAGAGAAAGCCAAACATCACATGGACAACTAGTGTTCAAATCCCAGTCCTGGTGGCAACACTCCAGGCACAGCGTGTGTGCTGAGGGTCCATGTGAACATAGGGTCCTGACATGATGAGGAACTGGAGACCGGAGAGCAGGGAGTGCTTTCTTTCGTGTGCACACAGGTGCCTTTGGACTCTAAATATATATATATATATATATGTGTATATATATATATATATATATATATATATATACATATATATATATATAATGAAAAATAAATTAAATAACCTATAGATTCAAGATAATATTGCTGTTCCTTTCACTTAGATCTTTAGTAGTGTTTAATTACAGAAAATTTAGTCTTTCAATAAATCTTTTGTCATTTTCATGTATATAACTCATTGGACTTGGAATTATCTGATAATTTATGAAGAACAGTTATGGGTACCAGCAGGTGGCATGGTGGTTAAGGCGCTGGACATTCCCACATGGCCGACCACGGTTCAAGTCCTGGACCTGGTGGCTTGCTTTCTCACTTTCTATCTCTCTCTCTCTCTCTCTCTCTCTCTCTCTCTCTCTCTGTCTTTGGTCAAATTAAAATAATAAATGGATGAACAAATAAAAACTTAAATAAATAATTCTTTTAAAAAAGAACAGTTATGACCTATTTATGTTCACTTTTTAGTATTTTAAATAGTATTACAAGGAACACATTTAAATCTACGTTGGAATCTCAGTCAGATATCTCTACAATGGAAGAGAAATGAGACTTGAATATATATGATAAGCTTTATTACCAGGAATCAGCCAGCTCTTCTGTGCCATGATCTGTCAAATGCACACACCCTTCTTCACATAAGTATGTACAGTCTGCCTGAATGCCAATACAAACCTGACTCAAAAAATTAAAATAGGGCCAAATGGTGATGTGATGGTTGGAATGGCTGAATCCCACATGGCCACTGAACAGTTCAAGTCCCAGATTCAGCAGCTCAAAAAACATACCAGGCACATATGCATGTGTGCCCAAGATACCAAGAGGAGAAGGGATTGCAGTGTGACCTTCTCCCCTATAGGAGAATTTCTCACTTTCCCACTTTCCCTCTCACTTTTCCTCTCTCTGTCATGGACATCCCTCCCCAGGGGGACGATTTCTCACTTTCCCCCTCTCTCTCTCCTTGTCTCTGTCATGGACATATCCCCTATGGGATGATTTCTCACTTTCCCACTTTCTCTCTGTCTCTCGCTGCCCTGTAACAAAATGTAAAAACAAACAAACAAAAATAACACTTATTATTTTTAAATTATTTACATTTATTTGCTTTTTTAAAGTAATGACTTTTTAAAAAAGGAATATTTATTTATTTAATTCCATCTGTCATTTATTTTAAATTTGATGAGAGAGATAGAGAGGCAGAGAGAGAGAAAGGGAAAGGAAGAAAACGAGAAAGCAAGCCACCAGGTCCGGGACTTGAACCATGGTTGACCATGTGGGAGTGTCCAGCACTTTAACCATCATGCCACTTGCTGGTCCCAATACATTATTATTAACTAACACTGCTGAGGTTGGTGCACTTGTTGGTGTCCCACACTTCTCTCAGGCTCTGTTTAATTTCTTTATTCTTGTTTTCCCTTCTCTGTTTTTCAGACTGCAGAATTACTCTTCACATGATTGATTCTTTTGTTAGTTCAGAACTGTTCTTCAGTTCTGCTACGAAATTTCTCATTACAGATATTATACTTTCCAACTCTAGAATTTCTGTGTGGTTCTTTTTTCTAATTTCTATATCTGTGTTGATATGTTTTATTTAACAAGGCGTCATCCTCACACCTTTCTTTTCTCTTTAAGCAAGGATTCCTTCAGTTCTTTATTGTAATGGCTCCTTTGAGGTCTTTGTTGGTAAATCTTGACATTTGCTGCCTCACACAAGCAGTTTCAGTTACCAACAATTTATTCATCCTGCATTTGTGTCACACTTCCTTTTCTCATTACATGCTTTATAATCTTTTATAAAAGTGGATACTTTAGAGAATACATTATAGAAATTCAAAGTGCTGACTCTCCTACTTAGAGCTTGCTGTTGTTTACTCTTTAAATGTTTTTAGTGACTCTCTGACCTGTGTTAGTGAGGTCTATCAACTTCCACCATCAACAGCATCCATGAGAAGCCTCTGACGCTGCTCCTCGGTCAGTAAGCCTTTGGCATGCACACAGCTGCCCAAGGATGACAATGGTCTTAGAGAGTCTTAGCAGGACTCTCCTTGACTGTGTATTTCCCTGACTACCCTCAATGTTAGGTTTCACAAATTGCTACCCAATTGCTCCATTGTTTTTAATGACAACCTGGACATAAAGTATTCTCCCTCATCCAATTAAATTTGGTCCTCTTGGCAGGGGTATTTTTTTCCAGTTTGATTTAAGCATAATTGAAAGTAAAGTTGCATATTTTAAAAGTGTACAACACCATGTTTTGGTAGACATTATGAAATGATTGCCATAATCAAGATAATTAACATATCCATCACCTTACATAATGTGTGTGTGTGTGTGCGCGCGCGCGCACGCGTGTGTGTGTGTAGACTTGTGTTAAGAAAACTTAAGATGTACCCTTTGACAAATTTCAAGTTTACATTATTATTCAATATAGTCATTGGGCCTTACTCATCTTATAGCATCTTACAGCTTTAAATTATTTTTTTGACTTTTCACCAGATATGTTTGTTTCACTGAGGAGGAGTCCACAGAGCTTCTCATGCTCCATTCCAAAAGCAGACTGTGCAGCTCACGCAAATTAAGTGTTCAAAATAAAAGGTACCTTGGGACCAGCAGTTAGCGTAATGGCTATGGCGCTGGACTCCCACGTAATCGACCGCGGTTCGCGTCACGGACCCGGTGGCTTAAACTCACGCTGGGCACGTGTGCATGCGTGCCCAAGATCCCGGGAGGAGAGTGGAGGAGAAGGGATTGCGGCGTGGCCATCCCCCCTGGGGGGTGATTTCCTGCTTTCTGTCTCTCTGTCTCTCTCTCTGTGTCTGGCGAGCCCACGCGCCCTATAGCAAAAACCCCTCAAAAAAATAAATAAATAAAAGGTACCTTGTAAATTATTTAATCATCACATGTAACTTAAATAGAATTGAGGCATAAGAATTCTTAAATAATTTTCTAAATTTAAAACTAGTCAAAGAGCAAGCACTGCAATCCAAATAGTTAATTACCCAATTCTTTTCTTCACTATATGCTGGTCTCAACTTGAAATTATGTGAAACAGAAATTATTCCATTAAGAACTATACATTTGAAAGGAAGACTTCTACTTTTTTTTTGACAAGAATCAAGGTCTTTCATCTGGAAACTGACATACAAATTTTAATACATACTAAATATTTTTTTTTGAGAGGTTTTCGCTATAGGTCGCATGCACTCGCCAGACAGACAGAGAGAGACATAGAGACAGAAAGCGAGAAATCACCCTCAAGAGGGGATGGTCACGCCACAATCCCTTCTCCTCCATTTGCCTCTCGGGATCTTGGGCACGCATGTACACGCGCCCGGCGTGAGTTTGAAGCCACTGGGTCCGGGACACGAACCGCGGTCGACTACGTGGGAGTCCAGCAACATAGCCATTACGCTAACTGCTGGTTCCCAATATTTTAAAGATTAGTAGAGTCATAATTTGAGGAAGATACTAGTATCTTACATAATCATTTTTCTTACTTATATCATTTTATATTTGTGTTTTTTGTTACTGTTTTATAAAAGGGAATAATGTTATTGGTATTTTTAACTGACAAATTATAAATTATATATTGATATGGTACAATGTGATATATTAATAAATGTATATATTATAGAATGAGTAAAGAAGCTAATTAACAAATCTATCAATTCACATATATATCTTTTTGGTGATAAAAACATTTAAAGTCTACTGTTTTAAGGATTTTGACATATACAGTGAATTATTATTCATTATAATTATCGTTCTGTTCAGTACATCACAAAAGCTTTTTGCCCTAAATGAAACATTCTGCAGTTTGATCAGCTTATCCCTTTCCCCATGCACTTCTTTCCACCCTTCTCTCGTAACTGCCATTCTAGTCTCTACTTCTATGAGTTCAATGGTTTAAGATTCTACATGGAAGTGAAATCATGCAGTATTTATCTTTCTGTATCTAGCTTGTTTTACTTAGCATGTTATCCTCCACATTTATCCATGTTGTCACAAATGACTGAACTTTCCTAATTTTTTAAATCTGAATAATATTCCATGATGTATATGTCACATTTTCTTTATCCATTCATCCAATGATGAATACATAGATTGTTTCCATACTGAAACTATCCTGAATAACATTTCAATGTGGGAGTACAGATACATCTTTTACATACAGATTACAGTTTCTTTGGATGTACACCCAGAAGTAGGATTGCTGGATCATATGGCAGCCCTATTGTTAACTCTCTGAGTTATCTGTAATAGTATTGTTATCTATAATGGCTATATTCATTTACATTCCCATAAGTAGTACACAGGGATTCAAGAGAAAATAATTCCGATTCTGTTACTCCATATGGAAGTCTCATGAGTTCTTCCGAAAAACAGTAACTTAGGCACTATAATTTAACACAATCTAGAATATACCATAATCTTACTTGCATTCATCAAGAATATCCGATGATGGCTGTCCCTGCAGTGCAGTAATTGAGCTCTGTGTGTAGGGAACCAGACCCACATGGCCAACCATAGCTTACTTACCAGTCCCAGTAGCTTGAAAAACATGCTTAGTACATGTCTATGTGTGCCCCAAGGCCTGATGAGATGAAGAAATGGAGATAAAAGTATTGTGGAATGACCATGCATCTTTTAGGGTATCTGTCCCCACCTTCTTTTTCTGGCAAGTACTCAACATGAACCTTCTGGCAATAATAATAAAGAGACAAAAAATCTTCAATGCAGTCTTCAAATAGCATGGGCAAACATGATTAAAATTGGTTAAATTTATTATGAAAGTGGAAATAGAATATCATCACTAGTAAAGATCATAACAGTTGTGAACTGTTGGTGGTGCAAATGGACTGTACATATGTTACCTATATAGAGATATTGAGGCAGATATATGTACAGATTAGAGGAGCTCAAATAATTCTGTCTCTAAGGGACATTTGACAATTGGACAGAAATAAAAAATGCTGCTAAACATTCTACAATGCACAGGACATTCTACAACAACAATAATGAAAAAATCTCTGACCTAAAACGTCAATGGTGCTAAGGTTGAGAAACCCTTTACAGGTAATTGTAAATACAAATAGAGACCCCACTACAATACTAAAGTTATTCATAAAGTTATTCATCTCATATTCTTCAGCAGATACCATGAATTGAGCACCGTCCTAGGCTTTTAAGAATCAGTGGTAAATAAGATACAGACAGTTCCTTATGGAACTCAAAATTTTATCAAAGATACTTTACAGAAAAGCCCCTGTAGAGGAATCTGAATAAGAATTTGAGGAAACTGAATAAAGAATCTAAAGCTCATGGATGACTTCCTTCTGCTAGAGCTTATTTCAGATTTATGATCACCTAGCTTGTGGAGTATAAACTTAAATGTCTACCTTTCACAGCATAACATATTAAGGAAAAGAAAAAGGGTTTACTTGTAGTCTAATTTTTGTTTATCTGAGTTGTAAAGCCTTTTGAATCTATTAGATGATCAAAGGATGAAGCATCACAGATTTCACTTTCCCCTTTACCAAATAATTTTATTTTCATAGTTAATAGAGACACCTCCAAGGGGGAATATTAGGAGAGAAATGCTGTATGTATTCTGGTTAAAGAATAAAGAGCCAGAAATAATGCAATTCTGGTGTAGCACAATGTTATCAGGTTCCATTGGGCCTGTTACCCCATCTTATAGACTTTTATTAGAAATACAGGGAGAGAGGGGTGAACTGGAAGTTAGTAGAATCAAAGAAAATGGTATCTCTGAGTGCCATTGACAACTTGGTGGCACTATTCATAGTAATGCCAGCACCCCTGGTCTTAGACACTTCATTAGCAACTGGGCAAGAGCAGAGATTTTAATCAGGTCTAAATAGCAACCACAGAATTTGCATAGCCCTTTCTGTTTGTACCTCCAGATAATATAAATATACCTACAGCATGTTAGATAGGAGATGAGAAAGCGATCCAATGATCTGCAGTTGGCAAAGGGATTGTGTGGTGGCCCCATGATTTTGAGGAGAAATGGAATTTGTAAATAGGTAAGTGCAAACATCTGAAATACTCTTTAAGCTATGATTGAATTCCTCTTCTACTTCTTGACCATGCAGTGTGAGGAACATATGTTTAAAAATACTTAACACGTTTTTCTTTTTCATTATATCTTCTTTCACTTACCAAGTTCTCATTTAAAAATCATGAAAATTGAGCTAGTGACACAAATGCACTTTATATGATTAAATCAGCAGTAAAAGATGTTCTCAAGTATAGAAAATGGAGGTCCACTGGCCCACATTATAATCAGAATAGCAGGGGGAAAAAAAGGCAGGATTAAAATAAAAGCACACCACACCATCTGATTGCCTGGATATAATATTCGGAAGACTAATAACGATCTCACTATTTTAGATGTTTTATTAGAGTTTTTTCCTCCTCAATCATGCCGCCATATGACTAACATTTTTATTTAAGATTATAAAGCTTCCTCCACAAAACAAAAACAAAAACATTCCCTCTCACTACAGTGAATGCTATCACCATGAGTAGTCGTTTTGTATCCCCTCAGCATGATAGGAACCCAAATAGGGTCACGAGATGAAAGATAGGATGATAGATCATATTGCTTTGGATTTTATAATTCCCCCAAATAATCTAATACAATAAACTCAGCTGAATAAAATAAGATAAATAAAAGAGCGTACTAAGTAGCAAAAACACAGTCATACAACTGGCTAGCCCTCATTTCTGGTTGATTTAAATGAGGGACTTTTAAGAGACTGTCTATACTTTAGCTTTGAAGTCAACCTAACACTCCAGTTTATTATAATAATATGCAAAATAGGAGGGGAGCATATTTGCTATATTTTTTAAAATGGAATGCCAATCAGGAAAGCCCAACTTTATTACATCATTAGAGAATTATGTTTGCTAAAGTTAAACAGGAAAAATGAAAAGTTTGTTAATAGAAGAATAAAATTGACCACATTTTATTCAAATCCTGATTACCTATTTTCCTACAATTGTTTCTTGTGACCTTTTAAAGCATCACTATGACAAATAAAACATTCTATCATAATGAGAGGAAGACATGTTTTACAAATATTTCATAAAAAAGATATTACTAGGGATAAAATCTTCCTTCTGAGTCGCCTGGTAGAACATACAAAGGGAGAAAAAAAGTACACATAAATGTAATCAATTAATGAGAAGTTATCAATTTATTAAGATAGTTTGTCCAAGAGAGACAAAGAGACAGAGGAAGACCTAGAAAGTAGAAAAGTACCTTCTAATGAGGTGTGGTTATGCTGCAAGCCCTTCTCCATTTTTCCATCCTCTCAGAATTTGGAGCAAATTTGCACATGTGCCTGGCATGTTTTTCAAGGCATCAAGACTGGGATTTGAAAGACACAGTTGGTGATGTGGGATCTGGCTCCCTTAATCACCAGGCTACGGAGATAACCCAGTTCACCTAATTTTTATTAGCACCAAAATTTTAGCTAATTTATCTAGTAGATTTTCATATAAAGTCTACTATGTAATAGAAATACATCTTTCATAGCACGTTTTATAAAAGATGAAGACATGGTTTTCATGTGGTCATTTCTTTTGTGCTTTTTAATTAATCCTAAAAAACAGGTTACTCTATTGACTGACGGCTCATAGAAGATATTTCTAAGGTGTAAAAACTTATCTGAAACGTGTACTTTCTGGTCTGCCATTCCCAGGGTAAAATGTATACAATTAGGGTTGTAAGTTATTAACATATATCCTGGAGACTATTCCATATATCAATTTCTCAGTTAACTTTTTTAAGATCAAGTAGCTAAAAAAATAAATACATAAAATGAGACTGGGACCAGCAGATAGAGTAATGATTACATCACTGGACTCCCACATAGTTGACCGTGGTTCCAGTACCGGATCTGGCGATTTCTAACTCACACTGGGTGCGTGTGCATACATGGCCCAAGTCCTGAGAGAATAGAGGAAGGATTGCAGCATGGCCATTCCCCTGGGGAGGGCATGACTTCTCACTTTCTGTCTATATCTCTCTCTCTTTCTCTTCAACTAACACACATGCCCTATTACAAAAATCTCTCTTTATAAAAAAATTGAAGCTGATACACTCATTTGTAATGGCTTGAAGTGGATATTCCTTACTAATTGATTGTAAGTAGTCCCTCAGGATTTAGATTCAGGTATCATCACTGATACTTTTTTTAAGAAACTTAAACGCTTACTTCTAATTTTTCAAGAAGTTCTCTAATTTTTCTCCATGAATAGATTTAGTTCTATTCCACGGTTTAGTATGCACATAGGTGAACTAACCAAATTGTAAAATACAAAGCAGGGATGAGAGTAATTTGTTCAGGAAGATTTTAAGGAATGTAGCTTCCTATTGATTTCTTAGGATTACCACTTAATAATTGATTTTGAGCAGTACTATATTGTTCTGTAGTGCTCAAGTCAATATCTTAGTCAAAATAACCTAAATAGATCCTGAAACAAGGACTCGAATGCAAGAATGAGAAAGTAGATGTATGCGAGTCAGGAGGAGGGCCAGCATAAGAGTGAATTATCAATGTCACTGCTATAAGCTTTGACTCCAAGTTCTCCCTACATGTAGAGAGACATATGCCTTTCAAAATGCTTCAGTGAAGATAAGAGAAGGGGCCCGGTGGTGGGGCACAGCAATACAAGTCTCTGCAACGTTGGGCCCACATGGGAAGGTCCTAGATTTGCATTCCTGGCCCAGCTGCAGTTGTTTCTGAAGATACTCCTGAAATGTGACATGAAGAGAAAGTCACCAGCACATTTTGTCATCTTATTGGTTGTATATTCATTGCATCTGAAAGGTTTTTCAAATGTCGATTTATGAATAAGGAGGAATAAGCAAAAAAGGAAAATATTGAATCACTGCCCAGCTTCATAAAACAATTGTAATAACCTATCTTTAACTCTGGAGCACACAATATAAGGAAGCTTGTGCATTAGGTGAAATAGCAGATAAAATTCAGCTAAACTATGCACCTTGGTTATTCAAGAAATTAAATTAAGATTCCAAAATCTGTATATTTGTATTTTAAAAAGTAAAGTTTTTTAAGAGGACTGCCAGCAAAATGCTGGGTCTATAATTCTGGAGAGAGAATAAAATATAAATAATTAATCATACTGAATACAACTATATCGTCTCTACTCCTTAACGGTACTGACATTTTTCATCATGAGGAATAATTACAAAACTGGGTTATATCTTTAGACTGGTGCAACTATCCATTATTCTGTGCAGTGAAACATTAAATGAATTATTTTAATTTAAACATCAGCAGAAAGAGAATCTCAGAAGGTTAAGAATAAATAGCCAAATGTCTATGCTTCTAAAAGCATCTTAATTATGTAAGTCCTTTGGTACACCTTTGTGACCTGTATAATTTTTTCTTTACCTTATATTTTACATAGGAAAATCTTTGCTTGCAGCTTGTTTAGAAATAGACGGGGAGCCAGCAGGTGGACCAGTGGTTAAGGCAATGGACTCCCACATGGCTAACCACAGTTTGAGTCCCAGACCTGGTGGCTTGAAAATCATGACATACATGCATGCCCAAAATCGTCAGAGGAGAATGGGGGAGAAGGGATTGTGGCATGACCACCCCCCCTCCTGGGGTAGGGAGGAACGATTTTTCACTTTCCCTCTATCTTATTCTCTCTCTCTCTTTTTTCTCTCGCTTTCTTTCTCTATCTCTCATGAGTGCACATGCTCTGTTGTGGGAGCGTCTTAAAAAACTAAAGAAAACCAAAAAAGAAATAGACTGAAGAAACTTCAATTTTAACATCAAAGAACAAATAATATTCTTAGATATTTTTCTACCCTTTCAAGACCAGAAAGTCTCTGCCCTTGATGAACTCAAAATTAAGGTAAGCAGATGGACAAATAAATTATTGTAATAAAATATGCTAAGTGATATAACAGAGGAATGATTCACCTTCTATGGACAGTAGAAGGAAGGCACGTATAACTCATGCTGATATTTGAGACAAAGCTTCTTATAAGAGGTGATATTCATTACCATTTACAAAAGAAAAATAAGGGAAATCCAGGAAAAGAGAGTGAGTGACCTTCTACATAGAAGGCACAGGAGATGCAAATACATAGTACATGAGCAGAAAACTCTGAACTTAGTCAGTTCTTATGTTTGCCCAAGGCAGTGTGCTCTGTACAGATGCTCTGATCTGTCTCGAGGGCACAAGGTACTTTTTAAACCACAACATGCGACTTTTGGATAACTAAGTGTATTATTCAGAATGTATTACTAGATTCACCAGAATAAAGCTGAGTCAGTTGATGTAACAGTTTTAATATAAGCACCTGCTTCAAAAGAATTGTCTTAGTTCCTGTTTATGAAATTCAGTAAGATATTATCTAGGCCTGAGATGACTTCTAAAGTAGTGTTCAATCATTGTTCTTTTTTAAATTTTTTTGAGAGGTTTTTGCTATAGGGCATATGCACTCGCCAGAGAGACAGACAGAGAGAAATCACCCCACAATAGGGATGGCCACATTGCAATCCCTTCTCTCAGGATCTTGGGCACACACACATGCGCACCCAGTGTGAGTTTAAGCCACTGGGTCTAGGACTCGAACCACAGTTGACTACATGGGAGTCTGGCGACATAGCCATTATGCCAACTGCTGGTCCCCCCCATTCTGTTCATTTTAAAAACTTATGTGTATTTACTATATTATAGTATTTTTCATATCATCTCTTTTTTTGGAAAGGAATTCACAATTCTAGCCATTTTTTTAGTTTCTTTCATAAGTGAGACAGACAGGGAGAGAGAAGAATCCAAGAGAGGCAACATTCCCAACATGATCTAGCATACCTCAATTCACCCCCTAACCGCAGCCTGTTCCTGATTGTGGGCACACCTGCCCAGACTCAAGGAGACCTCTGTACTTGAACCTTCCCATGGAGGGTAGCCTCAAAGAGCTGAACCACCAGCTGGCCCTACACCTTTCTTATAAGAGCAGCAGCCTCAGTTATTTTCCATCTGAAAGTGCTTATCATGAGCACAGATGTAGGTAAAGATCAGAATGTCTATATTCTTTATATATGTGTATATATATATAATATATAATATATGCATACATATATATGCTCATATATATATGAAAAGTGGAATTATGTATCTAAATGATTCTCACAATAGCATTTATGTCAGTCCGTTACCTGAATACTAGTATAAAGCTCTAAAATTAACCCATATATTTGTTTTAACAATAGATCACAATACCATTAAATAGATCCTATGACTCAAGAAAGCAGATCCTATCATAAATCTAAGGTAAAGAAATTTCAGTAATTTTGTCTCTCATGAAGATCGAAATAGCCATCAAATGAATAAGCTAAAGGGAAAGGGAAGTTTTCACGGCAACCCACTGGAGTAATGGGCCAGAAAACCTGGACTCAGGAAACAGAGATCATGCTGCGGTTGATACCCTTTTGATACAGGAGTCCCCTGATAGCTAAGTGATTATAGGTGTGGCTCTCAGCTCTCAGGCTTTCCTGCTGGAAATGGACTCTCAAATACATCTTGCTGGCACAGAGTAGGCACTTACTGGCTTCTTATCACATTGCAACTTCTAAATGTTGTCTTGGCTATAGGCCCAGCAATCTGGTGATGTTCATTAATTTAACATTCCTAGAATCATCTACTGCTGAAATTGAAAGGAGCACTAGAGGTCAGTTAGTCTAATCTTTGGACGACGCAGGATTTTACTACTTATTGAATGTTCGCCTGCAGGCAACGTGCTGAGAGTGTTCTTTGTTGGCCTTTCTTCAGGATCTAAGAAACAGACTCCAATATCTTTAATAAGGGTAAATAACGAGACAAGGTAGGGAGCCAGCCCATGGCATGGTGGTTAGGGCAGCTGGATCCCTCAGGGCCAATGGCATGGTTCAAGACTTGGGCCTGGCAGATTGAGAAATGTACTAAGTAAATGTGTTCGTGTCCAAAATGTGGAAAGGAGGGTGATGTGAAGAAGAGATTACAGAGTGATCATGTCCCACGGGGAGTGTTTTTTCTCTCTTTCTCTCTCTGTGTCTTTCTCCCTCTGGTGAATGCACATGCCCTTTGGCAAAATAAAATAATAAAATACAAGAAAGATATCCAGACTGTTAATATTTATATTCTGGTTCTGTCTTGAGTCATATATAACTTTTGACAAGTTAAACGCTCTTTACTTCAGTTTCCTTGTCTGTAAAATAAGAGGATAATACTCAGTTTAGAAATATTCTGGAAATTTACTGACAGTTATGAAATTCTTAAAGAATATTTTCTGGCAGTAATGCTTAATTGTTATTTTAATTTAAGTCTACCTAATGTTTTTTTTTTTTTTTAGAGGTTTTTGCTATAAGGCGCATGCACTTGCCAGAAAGACAGAGAGAGACAGAGAGACAGAAAATAACCCCTTGGGGGGATGGCCACGCCGCAATCCCTTCTCCTCCATTCTTCTCTCAGGATCTTGGGCACGCATGTAAATGTGCCTGGCATGAGTTTAAGCCACTGGGTCCGGGACTCGAACTGCAGTTGACCACATGGGAGTCCAATGACATAGCCATTATCCCAACTGCTGATCCCGAGTCTACCCAATTCAATACTTCCTTTTTTTCAAAGCTGTCTCTTATAACACATCCTTAGAGTTCTTTTACACAATCTCATCATGGACAAGAGAACTTTAAAATACTTTCATTTTCTTGGTAGTTAGGAAAAATATAAAGGATATCTGACAAGTTAGTTTGGCTTTCTGGAAGGTATTTTCATCATAGTACAGCATTATCTTTGAATCCCTCAAATTGATATCTTTTAGTACGGTGTTTTTCAGAGGCACTGAGACAAGTTATCATATATTAAATATTGAGAAATTTTATAATTACAGTTTTATAGTTTCAATTTTTTACATATTATGCCAGGTTGAAAAATTGTGTAAATAGTGACATTCTAACCTAAAAGTAGTAAATCTGATATTATAAAATTGCATGACATTTTGACCAGAAGGTGGCATAATGGTCCCGTTGGTGGATTCCCACAGTCGACCCCGGTTTAAGTCCCAGATCTGGCAGCTTTGAAACATGCTGGGCGTGTGTACATGAGTTCTCAAAATCCGGACAGGAGACTGAAGGAGAAGGGATTGCAGTGTGGCCATCCCTCCTGGAGGGGTAGTGATTTCTAGTTTTCTGTCTCTCTGTCTCTGTCTCTCTGGTGACCACTTGTGCCTTATAGCAGAAATCTCTCTAAAAATACCAAATGCATGACATTTTATATGAAACTGGTATCAACTGAATTTTGTTTTAGATTAAATGAGGAGACAGAGCAGGGACTGTCTCTATTTTATTCACTGCTTGTTAATAGCACAGTACCTGGTATATAGTGATCTCTAAAAAATATTTTTGAATTAGTGACTCTATTAGTTATAAAATTTATAACAAAAACACTAGTAGAATCAGTAAATGTATGTTTAAATAAAGGAAAAGAAGTAATATGTGCATGATAAATTGTTACTATCATCAAAATATAGATATTACAACAACCCAAGCATTCATAAAAAACAACCGTATTAGAGTTATAGCAGAAAAAAAATCATACTTAATACTTTCTAAATATTTGTCTGTTAAAAAAAAGTACATATTGGGACCAGAAGGTGGTGTGGTGTGGGACACTTCCAAATGGCTGGCCACAGTTTGAGTCTTGGACCTGGTGGTTTGCTTTCTCACTTTCTCTCTCTCTCTCTCTCTGTCTCTCTCTGGTCAAATTAAAATAAATGAATGAATTTATAAAAATTAAATAAATAATTCTTTCTAAAAAGTACATATTTAAATTTATAACTAGTTTACTTATGCCCATTCAGCCATTCATAGTGACTATATACTCTCTCTATATTCTCTAAGCAATATTATTTTTTTTTAGGGAGAGATAGTTTCTTTCTTTCTCTTTCTTTCAGTTTTGCTATAGGGCATGTGTGCTCACTGGAGAGACAGAGACAGAAAGCGAGAGATCACCCTTGGGGGTGTGGCCATGCTGCAATCCCTTCTCCATTCTCCTCTCAGGATTTTGGGCATGCACTCATGCACTTGGCATGAGTGTCAAGCCACTGGGTCCAGGACTCAAACTTTGGTCGACCATGTGGGAGTCCAGTGCCATAACCACTATACCACCTGCTGGCTCAAGCAATACATTTTTAATGGTAGATATATGAAATCTGTCATCAGCTAACCACAAATGGAATATTTTATTCAATACTCTCATCTAATGTTGGCATCTAGTATATCAATAGATACTTGAGGCTTAGCAGGTTTATTATACATGTAATTTGTCTATCCTACAAAAGTCGAGAGTGTAACTTTTCAAAGGTTATAATTTTCTCTTAAATGTCTTGACCTCAAAAAATGACAAGGTTGGAAGTTTTCACTGTGAGTTCCTTTTAAAAAATACATGATGCAGCTTTTATTTTCTATCAATAATGAGCTGAGATGATAGAATGACTTTTTTAAAATTTTTAATATATATTTTCATTTTAATTTCTTTATGCATTCAATCACATACAGCTATCCAAAGACAGAAGAATGCTTCATTGGAAAAGTGATTTTTAAAATCATGCTTAAACACTTTGTCCTTTTTACTTCATACTCTCATACATTAGCACACTGAAGTATATTTTATAGATTAGGATTTTACCATAATTGTAGAGCCTATAAATCAGGATTAGGCTGTGTTTATAAATTAAATATTCTGTAGATGTTTATCTTTTACATATCTATGTATATAAATATGTGGTGTGTGTGTGTGTATATATATATATATATATACACTACTTATTTATTATGATAGATACTTTATTGTAAAATATAAATACATCTTTAGCATGCAGAAATATATGCATGTAAGCAACCACAAATGCAATTTCATTCCTATGTCCAAAAACTTTGTAGACAGCATCAAATTTTGTAGACATTTCAACAAATGTCAACTCTCGATTTTTTTTTATTAAAAAGAAAAAAGAAAAGAGAAAGAGAACAGAAGGAAAAATGGAGACAAGGGTGTGTTTCTGACAGAGTCTCACTGTGATGATTATCTGCTTCTCAGTGAGCTAAGACTAAAGGCATGGGTTACCATGCCTGGCCTTCTCAGATTGGTCTGGAATCTGAACAAGGCATTAGCATCATGCAGCAGGGCCCAACCACTTGTACCACTGCAGTTGAGCCCTCAACTCTCTTTCTTTTAAATAAAATATGCAGATTGAGTATTTCTTATTCAAAATGGTTAGGATCAGAAGTATTTCAGATTTCACTATTTGTATATATATGAGGTATCTTGGTGATGAGACACAAATCTAAACACTAAATTCTTTTAGGTTTTATGTATACCTCATACACATAACCTGAAGGTAATCTTCTATACTGTTTTAGTAATGCCATGGTTTGACTGCCACCCATCACATGAAGTCAGGTGTGGAACATTTGAGATTTCAATTTCTGAATTAAAGATACTCAACCTATACTTAAATTGTTATTGTTTTCTTTTATTCTGCTACTCTTTCCTAAATGTATCTTACTATTCTGGTTCATTTAGACCTGATAACTCTTTTATAAATTCTAATGTATTTACCATCTTTTGTGAACTATATCCACAAGGACATAATTCTCTATTCATGTTCTATCTTCTTATATTTTAACTATTTTTCATATTGTTGAGTTCTAATATTAATGTTCTTCACTACTTGGAAACCTGAGAAAAATATCTTACCCAATATTACCTAATTTTTAGTATAAGTATTTCCAGAATAGTCTTTCACAGCATTCTCAGTGCCATACAAGAGAAACTTCATAACTACAATTGTAATCAGAGAACACTAGAATCCTATATAAAATTTTAACGGAATTATTCTTATATTTTAACTAATTTTCTATAGTTCTTTGTTTTTGAATGATGAAATTATGCATAGTACACTTATAATTGTAATATACACTGCAATTTTCTTTCTTTCTTTTTTTTTTTTTGTTAACAGAGCATGAGAGAGAGAGAGAGGAGAGAGAGAAAGTGAGAAAGCACCTCCCAATGAGGCTAATGAGGTGTGGTCACGTCACAATTCTTTTGGTCCATCCCTCCTCCCTGTCAAGATTTTAGGCACTCATACACATGTGCTCAGCATGCTTTTCATGTCCCCCAGTCAGCCATGAGGGATCTGGTTCACGATGCATAGTGCTTAACTACTGCACTACAGGGTTGGTTCTATATTGCAATTTTCAGCAACATAAAAGTAAAAAGCAGAAGTCACCCGTAAACCCATTCAAGCTCCCCATTTTGTAGACCATCAAAGCTAATAGTTTAAAGAAAAATTCTTCCAGATACTTTTCCACACTTAAAATAATTTCATAAGGAAGCGTTTTATAGTGTTGTAGGCAGGATTGGGTGAGGTCTCTGTGGTGATCAGATTAGCTCTTTTCACTTTATGTAGTAGAACTGTATCACTGGCTACTATGCCCTTTCTATCACTGCTGCCTTCAGGCTGGCTGAGGTTCGGGCACACAAAGATGAAATGGAAAGAAACTTAGTTGCTGGATGTTTTCTATAGCTGGTTTGTCTTAGGTTATCAAGGGTTAAGTAAAGCTAAGTGATAGGACACTTGTACATGCTGTATCATACAAAAAGAATTTATATTTCTCATCACTATTTTAATAGTTCAAAAAGTAAATGTATAATTATCAGTTGAAAATAAGAGCTTATTGAGACCAGCAGATGGCATAATGGTTATGTCTCTTGACTCCCGTGTAGTCGACCAAAGTTCAAATTCTGGATCCCGAGACTTAAAACTAACACTGGGCTCACGTGTGTGTGTGCCCAAGATCCCAAGAGGAGAATGGAGGAGAAGGGTTGCAGCGTAGCCTTCCCCCCGGTAGGTTATTTCTCGCTTTTTGTCTCTCTGTCTCTCCAGGGAGTGTATATACTCTGTAGCAAAAATCGCTCTCTAAAACATAGAAAATAGGAGTTTCTTATCCTAAAATAAAATTCAATAGTTTTGATTCATTGGCATTATGGTATTTTATTTTTATATGCATTTATTATTTTTTTTTACTATTTTGAGACAGTCTTGATTTTAATGCAATGAGAGAAAATACATTGAATACTATGGATATTTTTTAATGTATCACTCTTGTTTCAAAACCAATTACTGGTTTTATTAAAGTGATTTCAGTTAATTATACTGCAACTATTCTAATCATTTAAAAAGTTATTATAGCTCAAATATTAGCAATCATTAATTACTTTGCACACACTAGCTGTCCACGTTTATTTGATTTGTGTGCCTATTTGACTCACTAATATCTTTGACATATTGATTTTTATATAAAACGAAAAAGAGAGACAGTAAAATAAGAGTTTAAAATCTTCATGAAATGGTTACAGGCTTGGTACTAAACAATTTAGAGGATGAAAACTACATGTTTCATTTTCTATAGTGAACAATTTTACATAGAACACTTATGTTCTGAATATAATAATACAGATACTGAGTATGAACTGAAACTTAATACACATTTCATCTTTTGGTCTCTTTGATCTGATATATCAAATGCAAAAACAACAATTCCAATAAACCCTTTGGAGAACAGAACTTTGAGAATTCCTCATCTCTCACATATCAAAGATACAAGTCAGCATCATACACATCTTAACCCACACCAAAGCCCAGCTGGCTGGTGCCTGATTTCATGTATGAGCTGATAAATTAGTACAAATTTAAGAGAGACCAAGGCCAAAACTTCTCCAGAATCCCAGACTACATTCTCCCACTTTGGTACAATAATCCCATGAAATCTTAGATCATAAAAGGTCTTATGCTCTTGAGAATGGCCTTAAAAAAAAAAGGATTCCTTCCCCCACACCCCCACAGCTGAAACTGTGACTAGTCATTGGCATGTAGACGCTGAATTGCCATCCCACAGGGATCATCCCCCTGTAGTCTTCACGGATAGATTTTATCAAGCCATTGACGCTGTCTGCCAGTGCCACTCACTGTGCCTTAATGGTGGTGGAAATCTACAATGGCGATTTTTCTCATTCCCTGCACAGGATGTGCCACCACTGAAACTGCCTTTCAGGGACTCACTAAACAATTCTTACTGCCTTTGGAGTTTATGACATATCTATAGTGACAAGGGTACTCACTTTACTTCCCAAAATATGCAACATTGAGCTCTTAAAGCATTTGATGAAACTTCCAGATTCCCCATCAACCCCAGGCTATAGGTTTTTCTGAATAATACATGGCTTGATTTGACAAAACTTACTGAAATTACAAAATAACAACACAATTGAAATAGGCCTTACTAGTGGCCTTCGTTATACTAAATTCAAGACCTTTAGGATCGTCTCGTCTATATCAAATGCATCCAAAACATCTCAATTGTTTTTCTGTACTTTGGGTAGTGCCACCTTGCATATCAAGGTTTATGAAAAGCACATTGAACCAGACATTCTTTTCTGATCCATTTTCTCTTTCATCCTTTTCTCTTCTTGCCGCTAGCCAGCTTAGAATGAAAGCCAGTGTAAGGATGGATTGTAAGTTATGATCCACTCAAGACTGAATGTATTTCTGACTATCTGCCAATGCTTTTCTGTCATCCTGATGTTCATGATTTGCCTAAGCTTCAAGTTTGTCATTTTTTCTAGTTATAGGGAATATTTAATTAATAATTTCCATGATGATCTCATTCTGAAAGTAGAAAAAATTACTGTGAGGCCCTGGACAATGGTGTGGGTAGAAGAGATAGGCCACAGAAATTTAAAATGGTCTCAATCTGCTAAGAGATGGACTCTCTCCAGCCACATAGGCCTGGAATGGGGACATCTAGAGGTCCATACTATGCCCATTCTGTTCAGCAGTCCCACTCCTTCAGTGTCTTATTATAGCATCCACACAGCTCAAATATTATCACTTGGCCTTCTGGCTTTTTATAGTTTGGTTACTCCTACTTCAGGTAGTACCATGGGCCAGAGACAGGGACTCCACAGGGCATTAGAAGAATCCACCTGGCAATACAAAAGCTAGTAAGTTATATTTTAGCCTAGTTGCCACCCACAATTATTTTGGCTCTTCAATACAACTGCCATAGTCAACCACTAAATGACACTATAATTTTTTTAATGTTTGTTATAAGACACATATACACATGGAGAGAGGCAGAGAGAGAGAGAGGAAGAGAGAAATCGCTCCCCCAGAAGAGATGGCCCCACCATAATCTTTTCTCCTCCATTCTCCTCTAGAGATTTTGGGCATACACACATATGCACCTGCCATGTTTTCAAAGCCACCAAGTCTGGGATTCAAACCACTTCAGTCAGCCATGTGAGATCCAGCCATCTTAACCTGCTGACTCAAAATGGCACTATAATTTCACTCCAACCTTTCTGGAAAAGTTTTCTGTACTGTTTAAAGCATCCTAACTGGCTATTCTAAACTCATAGAGTGTCAAACCACATAGGAGGAAGGATATGTGTATCCTTGCTACATGATCACCAGATGATTTTCTTCAATTAATGCCCTTAGTCTATAGCTCTTTTATCACAAAACATGGCAGACCATTATTGAAAAGCAATGGAAAGCTACCTAGGGGGATGTATACAACAGGTTCCTTTGGGATTATCATATATTCAATATTATCCCAAGCTCTTGTCTTGCTCATTGTTTCCCTCATTACTCAACTAAACTAATACATTTCCATGACCACCCTAATCAACAACACTTTATGCTTGGGTCTTAATTTAACCCAAGAATATTACAAACTGAGTAAGATACATGACCTTGCCCTTCACCAATTCTGTAAGGGGTGATCAGATAACTCCAATGTCCTAGGTAGACTCTTCCCTAATTGTGATATTAGACCCCACACTGGACCCATCCCTGATGATTATGTCAGACCTGCAGATAGTTTCATTCATCATGATAACCTCTTTTCAACTGCTGAATTAATTCCAGGTGGGATCTTCCATGACCTTAAGTCTTCTTTCTACTTTCTATCAAATGTTTTTCGTTCTATACACATCTTTTTGCTTCCTTCACCTCTCCTTCTTTCCGAAATAAATCTATCACATGACTCTCCCTTTCCTTTCAACCTTTGTGCTTCATGCTTCCAGTCAATACATCTGTGTTCTAGTCCTATCGCCTAGTATACTATTGCCTTTGAGAAAGTATTACAAAACCATTTTTGTGGACTTCTCACTTCCACATTTTAAAAACAAAATCATTGATGCCAATCAGTAATTGTCCAAAATAATATTTCAATATGTTATTAAAATAGCTATAGCCCTCAATACCTAATGAGGGGCAGCACTCCCTAATATAATAACTATGTTTGCTGATATTCACCTACCATTAGACCATCTTCTACTCTGCCAAGGGGATCACTGGCTGCATTTGGAACAGCACAGGTACAGTTGTTTGGACAACCCAACAAATTAAACAGCAGGTTACCCATTATTAATAAAATGCTCCAAAGATTCATAGGCATGTACTTCTGTTTCTCCTCAACTAACTGGGATGATTCATGTGCAAGTTCTTCCAATTTCATCTCATTTTAATTTGACTTGTATTCATAGAGTTATGGTTCTTAAAATTACATTTAAATCAATTCAGCTCGAATTAAATAGCATGAAATATTTCAGTACCATCAAACATCAAGGGTGAATTGTGATGAACTCTCAGTTTTGGTGGGGCGAACACTGACTTCTGTTTCTCCCTTACTTTACTGATGTATGATTAGCAAAAATTGTATATATTTCAGGTAAACACTGTGATGCTTCGAAATACATATGCATTGTGAAGTGATTAGCACAAGAGAGCTAATTAACATATTCATCACCACCTAGTTACCTTTTACTTACAAACTTTTTGAAGTCCCCTTGTTATGGTTTATTTTACTTAGCATAATGTCCTCCAGCCTAATTCATGTTCTTGCAAGTGACAGTGTTTTCTTTTTTGCAAGGCTGAATAATATTCCTAACACTTAGGTCATTTCCATACTTTAGCTACTGAGAATAGCTTTTTCTGAGGGCCCTACATCTAAATAGGCTGCTAAGAAAACTCTTCCAGTGCACTGGCAGGAAATTTAAATCACTTGCAAATCACTAACCTGAAGCTGGGGACCTTTCCCTAGTCACGCATGTAGACACTGCAATGACCCAAACTACTCCTTCTGTTTGCCCAGGCTCATGCAGGACTGTCCCACTCTCTTCTTCTCAGGAGCCCCTTGTGTAAGAAATATCTTTTACGTAAAATTTTCTTGAACAGACAAAATAGTTTTTCACTCTCTCTTATGAAAACAGCCAAATATTTTTAGAATGCTTCAAAGGAGTTTCCAAATCAATTCTCAACCAGTTTAACAATATTGAGCAGAGATTCCAAAGAAAATACCCAAGACATAGGGTGATTGTTGTGTGTAGCAAGATATGTGACTATTTCTCAGAAGTGAACTTTATAAACTAAAAACGTAATCCTTGGGCCATATTCTTTTTTTAATTAATTTATTTTTAAACTTTATTTTATAATTTATTATTTACATGTAATCGTACATATTGGTGGGACACAATATAAGTTTTCAAAGCATAAATGTAGTGTGTGATAATCAAATCAATGCTATTGCCATGTTCATCTTCTTTAATAAAGGACATTACATTATGTCTTGCACCCTCGATTTTCATTCTAAAGAGGTTTTTAAGATGTATGTAACTATTTTCATAATTTCATTGGTCATTGCTTATGAATGAGATAACAGGAAATAATTAAAAACAACTTATTTCAAATCTTCTTTGTGTCTAATACATGGCAAACACCTAATGAATGAATGAATATTATTGACTTCTCCACTTTTCTTTAATAAATATTTATTTATTTAATTCCATTTGTCATCATTAGTATTATGTCATTTGACCAGAGAGAAAGAGAGAGGGAAAGTGAGAAAGCAAGCCTCTAGGTCCAGGCTCAAATTGCAATTGGCCATGTGGCAGTCCAGCACCATAATCACCATACCACCTGCTGGCCCCTACTTTACATTTTTGAAGAATATATTTTCTTTATTCGTGATAGAGTGCATCCGAGAGAGAGAGAGAGAGAGAGAGAGAGAGAGAGAGAGAGAGATAAGCACCCTTGGCAAGATCTTGTCACACTGCAAGACCCTTCCTCTAGCCCTCTAGCCCATCAGGTCTTAACCACTCACATGTGTTCTGGGTATGTTTTCAAGCTGTCAGGGCCAGGGATTTGAACCATACTTACAACCATGCTGGAGCCAACTTCTCTTAAGCAGTGCATCACTGCTGAGCCACAGAGCCAGCTCCTTCCTCTATTTATATTTATGCTGACAAAATTGATCTGCATTGCAGAGGTCTAGGCAAGTAAGAATAATTAAATCAGATTAACTTATGTTCATATTATTTTAGGTTTTCTTAAAATGCAAAATAACATATTCTGAAAATGGTGTCATGAAAGATGCACATTTAAACAATTTGGAAATTTGTACCCATGTAGAATTCTCATTCAAGATGACGACAGAATTCCACCAAGAATGTCAGAGCGTCTCAGACCAACAACAGAAGTTTGATAACTATTTTCAGGCTTCAAGATCAGGGAAAGATAACTAGATAGAACTCCATTTTTGATAGGCTACATCAGATTAGGACCCAAATGGTTAAAATAATTAGATACATTAATTAGTTACACTATTAATGTACTCTGATCATCTGTTAGGAATAACAGCATTTTTTGGAGAGGTTTTTGCTACAGGGAGCCAGAAAGACAGAGAGAGATAGAGAGACAGAGAGTCAGAAATCAACCCCCAGGGGGGATGGCCACAATGCAATCCTTTCTCCTCCATTCTCTTGGGATCTTGGGCATGCACGCATACATGCCCAGCGTGAGTTTAAGTTACCAAGTCGAGGACTCACACCGTGGTCAACTACATGGGAGTCCAGCAACATAGCCATTATGCCATCTGCTTGTCCCACAGCATTTTATTTATATTCTAACTCTAAAATAAAAATAATAAATTGAAAAATGAAACAAACTGGAAGAATTCAGCGTTTTCTGACAGTTTTTCCAAGTCCTCCTTGGATTAAAGTGAAAAAAAGTCACCTATTATAATGCAGCTTGTTCTTAGTTTTCTTCAGAATTTCATGCCTTTGCATAGAATTGTCTGCAGGAAATGTTGCCCTTTTTTTTTTTTTTTTTTTTGGAGAGGTTTATGCTATAGGGCATGTGTGCTCGCCAGACAGACAGAGAGACAGAAAGCGAGAAATCACCCCGCAGGGGGGATGGCCACGCTGCCATCCCTTCTCCTCCATTCTCCTCTCGGGATCTTGGGCACGCACGCGCACGTGGCCAGCGTGAGTTTTAAGTCACCAGGTCTGGGACACGAATCGCAGTCGACTACGTGGGAGTCCAGCGACATAGCCATTACGCTAACTGCAGGTCCCCGGAATGTTGCCTTTTAAACTATCTTCAATGTAAGCGCTACAGATATTAATCAGTATAATCTCTCTGTTAAATTTCCGTGCAGTAAGATAGAACTTCTACAACATATTTTAAAATTAGCACACTAACATTTAATCAGATAATTGAAATGCTTTAAAACTCAATTTTTTTTGTAAATATTTTCACAGCTCCTGCTCAAATACATGTTGTCCATATGAGATGAGGTCTTTCCTACAATGCATCTAATCATAATCTATTTTGTGTTAATACAAGTGGAGTGCTTGTGCAATTGGTGACACTGGGATATCCAAAAAACAAAGTATGACTTTCTCATGTATTATTTTGAACTCAAAAAGGGTGTGGAAGTGAGTTTTCTATTTTTGAAGTGGTTTTGCTTATGTGAGAGAAGTAAAACTAAACAAAGTCATCAGCTCAAATCTTACTATCCATCTAAATGTTTCAACATAGAAATAAGTCAAACAAATGGAATTTTTAAAAAGAATTATTTATTTATTTCCATTTGTTATTATTATTTTTTTTAATTAACCAGAGAGAAAGAGACAGAGTGAGAGAGAGTGGCCAGGTCTGGAACTTGAACCATGGTCAGACATGTGGGAATCCAGCACTTTGAACCACCACACCACCTGCTGGCCCTGATAAATGGAGTTTTAAGTTAATAGACAGAGGACACATATTTAGGGGGAAGAAAAGAGGAGAAACGAGATTAAAATGAAAGAAGACAAAACGTATGGGAATGACTGGCTCCTGGCATTTGTAGTGTTGGGCCTAGAGAATTTAACATTCTGCTTTTTGATTCAAGGTTATTGAGAACTTTTGTTACTGCAATGGCTTGTCAGCCTTGAAGTGCTGGAAGTGTGCATGTGTCTTTTTAACTGAAAGATATAAACCCACGGGTCAATTCTTCAAATATTTACTATAGTGTCTGTTAACACCACCAGGTGAGGTACTTCCAAAGATGTCTTTATTATTACTATTATTATTTTATAAGACAAAGGGAGAGGAAGAGAGAAGTTTTTTTTAAAAGTTTATTTACTTTTTCTTTTATGAGAAAGAATGTATGAGTAAGCATGCATGAACACATAGGAGACAGAGAGAGACAACTCTCCTAGATAGGATCTCATCACACCATGATTCCCTCCCTCAGTTCAACCCTCCAGCTAGTACTTGGGCACATGAATGCCAGTATGCCAGATATGTCAGGTAGACTTGGGATATGAACCCATGGTCAGCCATGTCACTTCCAGAACTGAAGACCTATCACGTGCATGCCTGAGACTGAGTCTAGGTAAGTGTATTTAGCAGGATCTCTTTGCAGTCATCTCATGCTAGCCTCCCAGTTAGCTAGGACCACAGGCATGTACCACTGGGTCTAGCCTGTTAGATTGAACCAAACCCAGGCTTCCCACGCAGGCTCAACATTGTGCCATTGGGGCTGGGCTAATTACAATAATTGTAATTATTTTAAGTTTTGTCTTGACCCCGTTTTGAATACCTGTTCTCTTTGAGAAAGCTGACACAAAGTCCACATCCCAACCACTTCCCTTATAGGTATTTACACTCTAGGCCACTACACAACCACTCAGATCTCCCCAGGGCCAGATAGCAATTAGGGATAGCCTATGCTTCTGTGTCCAGGAGGCCAGATTTCATGAGCCAGTGTGTAGGGAGGCTGGGAAATCCCACTAATCTCATTCCATTGCCCCCATGAGCTGCTTCCTGTAGCACCGGTGAGATGTTATTCTGTCCCAGGTGGAAGGTTCTGTGCCGCCCTGCTTGGCAGCCTTTACTCCTTTACAGACGGTTCTGCCTTTCATCTAGCCGAGTGTCGGTGTGGTGTCCTACCATCAGAGTCTTTAAATGTTATGAAATAGAATGTAAGCCTCATTTTAGAAATTATATTTAATTAATTTATGAGGATATGGTTATTAATTATTCTTCAATGGAAACAGAAGCAAAGAGAACATTTCTAAATCTCGAGTTCTTTTGATTTTTATCATAAATCAAATCAAACAATATATCATAAAAGGAAAATTTACAAATTCTTTACTTTTACAAGCAGATATTTCATATAGCCTCCAAATATTCTATTATTGCAAAAATAGGATATATATATATATATATACATATACATATACATATATATATCATGCAAAGACATTATGACATTGTATAACATATAAAAATAAATTGTAATTATATTTAGTAGCCAAGGTTTCTATCTTTTCCTTTTTTGAAATTACCCAAGTAACCAAAGATTACTTATTAACAGGATTTAATATTAGCCTAAATCCTACAATTTAGTTAAGAATTTGGAAATTATAATGAAACTCAGCACATTAATTCCTCATTACTAAAAATGATTAGAATTCAAGCGATTAAACATTTTAAAAGGTATCCTATAATTGCAAATTATTATTTTTTTCTTTCCTTTTTTCTTTAGATTTTGCTATAGGGTGTATGTGCTTGCTGGAGAGACAGAAAGAAGAAATCACCCCCGAGGGAAGATGGCCATGCTGCAATCCCTTCTGCTCCATTGTCCGCTGGGGATTTTGTGCACGCACATACACACACCCAATGTGAGTTTTAAGCTGCCAGGTCCGGGACTCAAACTGCAGTTGACTACATGAGAGTCCAGCACTGTAACCATTACACTATCTGATGGTTCCTAAATTACTTTTTTTCATTTTTTATTTTCATTTACATTTAATTACACACATCTTTACAGTGTATAACTTGCTTTTTCCAGCATGCATACCATGCAAATCAGTCAAGACAAAGACACTAGTATATACATTATCATCAGTAAATAGCTTTTCATTTTTTTATCAATTAAATGTACTTTTTTTTCTTCCACTGTTGCCCTCCCTCTATTACCCACTCCCATATTACTCCTATCTTTACTGTTGCCCTCCCTTTTACTATAACTTACAAACTTTCAGTTCTGCTGTAGAGCACAGTCAATGTACATTGAGTGCAGACATACAAAGTCTGTCTTTCATAGTCTGACTTGCTTTGCTTAGCATTAAGTCTTCCATATTTGTGCATTTTGTATCAAATGTGAAGGTCTCGGGTTTTTTACTACTGAGTAGTATTGCATAGAGAACATATTCCACATTCTTTCAATCTAGTCATCTGTTTTTGGACATTTGAGTTGATTCTATGTTCTAGTGATAATAAATAATGCTGTAATAAGCATGGAAGTCCAAGTGTTTTCCAGCTGAGGGTTTTTCTATCCTTTGGGGCTACCTAAGAGTGGAATTACTGGGTTCTATGGTAGTTCTATTTGTAGGTTTCTAAGGAATCTTCCTATCATTCTCCAAAGTAGTTGTACTAATTCCCACCAATAGCATAGGAGAGTTCCCTTTTTACCACAGCCTTACCAGCACTTATTATTTTTTTTTTTTAAATTTTAGCCATTCTGACTGGGGCTAAGTGGTATCTCATTGTGGTTTTTGATTTACATTTCCCTCATGAGAAGACCCGTTGAGCATGTTTTCATATGCTTTTGGGCTGTTCATATGACCTCTTCGAAGAATTAATCTGTTCAGCTCATTTTCCCATCTTTTAATTGGATTTGTGTGTGTGTGTGTGTGTGTGTGTGTGTGTGTGTGTATGCATAAGCTGCTTGGGTTTTGTTTATTCTGGTTATCAGTTCCTTATATGAGGTATAGTTTGCAAATATATTCTGCCACTCTGAGAGTTTTCTTCTCACTCTACTTATTGTTTCTTTGCTGTGCAGAAGCATCTCAGCTTAATATAGTCCCATTTGTCTATTTTGGTGACTATTGCCTGTGCTTTGGAGGTCTTTGTTAAGAAGTCTTGGCCTAATCTAAGGTCTCTAAGAGTTTTTCCTGTGTTTTCTACCACCATTTTTATAGTTTGAGGTTGTATGTTTAGATTCTCAATCTACTTTGAGTTAATTCTTGTTAGGGGTAAGAGATAAGGATCCGGTTTCATTCTTCCACAGGTGGCTATCTAGCTCTCCCAGCACCATTTGCTGAAGATACTTTCTTTTTTTCACTGGATTGTCTTGTGCCTTTTGTCAAGTATCAGTTGGCTGTATGTTTTTGGGTTTATTTGGGGCTTCTCAATTTTGTCACATTGGTCTGTTTCTGTGTCAATACCATGTTGTTTTAATTATCATGGTTTTGTAATATGCTTTACAGTTGGGGAGTGAGATGGCACCTACTTAATTCCCCTTGCACAGTATTGCTTTGTCAATAGAAAACCTTTTAAGTTTCCAGACAAATTTTATGATTTTTTTCTATTTCTGTGAGAAATATCTCTGGTAGTTTAACTGGAATTGTATTAAATGTGTAGATTTATTTGGGTAGGATTGACATATTGATTATATAAATTCTTTCAATCCAGGAATATGGGATGTTTTCTACTTTTTTGTATCACTTTTAAATTCTTTTTCTAGTGTTTCATAGTTTTCCTTGTAGAGATCTTTGATGTCTTTGGTAAGGTTTATTTCTAGATATCTTATTTGTTTTATGGCTTTTGTAAAAGGGATTTCTTTGATTCTGTCTCTTGGTGTATGAAAGTGCTATAGATTTTTGTATGTTGATTTTGTAACCTGCACTGTACTATATTTGCTTATCACTTCCAAGAGTTTCTTGTGGATTATTTTGGATTTTCTGTGTATAGCATCATATCATCTGCAATTAGAGATAATTTCAATTCTTCTTTTCCTAGTTGGATGCCTTTTATTTGCTTCTCTTAACTAATTGCATTGGATTGAAATGCCAGTACTACATTAAAAAGAAGTGGAGAAAGTGGGCAGCTTTGTGTTGTTCTAGTTTTTAATGGAAAAGCTTTCATCATTTCCCTATTTAGTATGATATTAGCTATGGGTTTTTCATAGATGGCTTTTGTTGTGTTGAGGAATGTCCCTTCTATGCTGATTTTGTTGAGAGTCTTAATCATGAAGGGATGTTGTATTTTATCAAATGCTTTTTCTACATCAATTGATGTATGATTTTTATCATTCATTTTGTTAATATGATGTATTACATTTATTGTTTTGTGTATGATGAACCATCCTTGCATCCCTGGTTGTGATGCCTACTCGGTTATGATGTATAATCTTTTTAATATGTTGTTGAATATGATTTGCTAGCATCTTGTTGAGAACTTTTGCATCCATATTCATCAGATACAGGCCTAGGTGTTCTTTTTTTGGTCATATTCTTTTTGATTTTAGAATTAAGATGATGAAGGCTTCATAGAATGAATTTGGGAGGTTTCCTTCCTTTTGAATTTTTAAAAAAAGTTTAAGGAGAATTGGGTTTAGTTCTTCTTTAAAAGAAGTTTTGTAGAATTCAGAAGCAAAGCCACGAGGACCTGGGCCCTTTCTGGTTGGGAGACTATTACTGATTCAATCTCATAATTGAATGAGTCCATTCAGATGATCTATTTCTTCCTGGTTCAATCTTGGTAAATTATATGTGTCTAGAAATTTGTTGATCTCATTCAGGTTTTCTTGTTTGTTAGCATATAGTTGCTTGTAGTATTCTCTGATGATATTTTGTATTGCAGTTATATTCACTATAATAATGCCTGGTTCCTTGCTGATTCGATTTTTCTGATTCTTTTCTCTGAGCTTAATTAATGTAGCTAATTGTGTGTCAACTTCCTTTTTAATCTTCTTGAAGAACCAGCTTTTGGTTTTATTTTCTTTTTTCTGTATAGTTCTCTTATTCTCTATTTCATTTATTTCTGCTTGAATCTTGATTTACTTCTTCCAAGAATTTCTTTTTCCCCAGTTCCTTGAGTTGTGTTGTTAGGATATTTATTTGTCACCTTTCCACTTTTTTCTTGTGGGCACTAATTGCTATGAACTTCCCATTTATAACTGCTTTTGCTATGCCACATGGGTTATAAACATTTGTTTGTTCATTATCATTGCTTTCTATGAACCGTTTGACTTCAGTCTTAATTTCTTCTATAGTTGTAAAGTCATCTAGGAGTAGGTAGCTTAGCTTCTACATATTTGTGAATTTTTGAGGGCTCTTTCTGAAGTTGATTTCAAGTTTGAGTCCATCATGATCAGACAAAATGCTAGATATAGTTTCTATACCTTTGAATTTGTAGAGGCTTGTTTTGTGCCCTATCATGAGATCAATCTTGGAAAATGTTCCATGTGAGGGGGAGAAACATGTGTATATTTTGGTAGTTGGGTGAAGCACTCTGTAGAAGTATGTCAAGTCCATTTCCTATGTGATATAAATCAGATCTTGTATCTCTTTGTTTATGTTTTGGTCTAGATGGTCTGTCCAGAGGAGTCAGTGGGGTGTTGAGATCCCCTACAATTATTGTGTTATAGTCTATTTCTCTCTTGAGATCAACAGTCAATTTTTATGTATTTAGGTGCTCCAGTGTTGAGTGCATAGATATTTAAAAGTGTTATATGTTCTTGTTGAACAAGTCCTTTTAGTATTATATAATGTCTTTGTTTGTCTCTTCTTACATCTTTCATCATAAAATCTGTTTTGTCTGATATCAGTATCACTACTCCAGCCCTTTTTTGGTTTCCATTTGCATGGAGTATGTTTTTTTCCAGCCCTTCACTTTCAGTCTATGTATCTCCTTATCAGTGAGGTGTGTTTCTTGTAAGCAACATATAGATGGCTTCTGTTTTTGTTTCCATTCAGCCCGTCTATATCTTGTAATGGGAGAATTTAATCTATTAACAGTCAATGTTATTAATGATATTTGCAGATTTAGCCCTGTCCTTTTGTTAGCCATTTTCTCAGTTGCTTTTCTTCCCTTATATCTGTTTGTCTCTCTCTGGTTATCCTGATACAACACTCCCCTCAGTACTTCCTGTAGAGCTGGTCTAGTATTGCTGAATTCTTTCGGTTTCTCTTTATTTGAAAAAACTTGTATTTGTTCTTCCCATTTGAAGGATAATCTTGTTGGATATAGTATCCTTGGTTGATATTGTTTTTCTTTTAAATTATTGAATACATCTTCCCATTATTTCCTTTCCTGCATTGTTTCTCTTGAAAGGTCTGATGTTAGCCTCATGGGATAACCTTTATAAGTTACTTGAAGTTTTGCCCTTGCCACTTATAGAATATGATCTTTGTCTTTAGTTTTTACCAATCTGGCTATGATGTGCCAGAGAATCTTTTTTGTGTTGATGTTACTTGTGATTCTTTTATATCTTGGATCTAAATTTATCCATGTTTCTTTCTTTGGAATATTTTCAAAATATTTAATGGAAGAGGTTTTCCATACCTATAGAAGATGCTTCGCCTTTTGGAATACCTATTACATGGATATTGGGGCATTTCATGGTGTCTAGAATTTCTCATATATTGTCCTCATCTCTTTCTTAGTTGATTTTTCTTACTTTTTGGTTATTTGGTCTGTGTTGGAGACTTTGTCTTCCAGGTCATAAATTTTTTCTTCTGCATGGTCCAACCTGCTGTTAATGCTTTCTAGGGAGATTGTAATTTCTTGTATTATATTCTTTGTTTTGAAGTTCTGTTTGTTTTTTTTAGGGTCTATTTCTTTACAAAGTTCCTCTTTCCTTTTTGAAATTATTTTCTCATTTCCTGAAATTGATTGTTTTCTCTTGCATCTCATTGAGTTTTATCACTATGAATATTCAGAATTATTTTTCTTACATTTCTGTGTATTTCTCTGTGCTATCCCCCTGTTGGTAAGCGGCTACTATGCTCATTCTGGGGAGAGTTCTACCTTGTTTTCTCATGTTTCTTTGAGATCTGCACTGGTTTCTAGTCATCTGATGCAGTTTTCACTTTTTTTCAATTTATTGGGTTATATTCTATAACATTGGTAGAGGGATTTTCACTCTTTGTTCCCAGGTGTTTTCCTAGTGGAGGACTCTGTCTCTGAGGTCAGAGCTGTTATGGGTAACTTCAGGTCCTTGGGTCCCCTACCAAACATTCTGCTCTTGATGAGGTGGTAGCAAGCTAAGAAGATAGAATTTAGTGAAGAAGATCAAGTTATGTGCTGCACATGCAGCACATGGGTTGGTGTACCAAAAATTCCAAAGTTGCTCCCAGGTCCTGAGCATGGATTCACTCAAGGAGGCCTGCCCAGACCAGGCTCAAGTGTCCTGGCAGGTGGGTGGAGTAAGTTTTGGCTGTTAAAGCAGTGGGTAATGGAGTGGTTGAAGTTCCAAAGTTGCTCCCAGGCCTTGAGCATGAACTCATCCATGGAGGCCCAACGAGATCAGGCTCAAGTCTCCCCACAGGTTGGTGGGATGAGGTCAGGCCACCAGAATGGTGGGTGATAGAGTGGCTGAAGTTCCAAAGTTGCACCCAAGTCCCAAGAGCAGACACACCTAAGGAGGCCTGCTCAGACCAAGCTCAAGTCTCTCAGCAGGTGGGTGGGGTGAACCCAGGCCACAGGAGCAATAGGCGATAGAGTGGCTGAAGTTCCAAAGTTACTCCCAGGCCCCTAGTGTGGATTCATCCAAGGAGGCCCACTCAGACCAACCCCAAATTAATTTTTAAAATGCCATTTTATATATTTATAATTGTAAACTATTTCAACTCATAAACCAATGCTGCAAATTTGTGAAAAGTTTATTCAGAATCTTATGTAAACTATGATTTTTTGGCTTTAATTTACATAGGAAATATATTGCAGAAGAAGACATGCATTTCTTAACCTGTATTATTTACAGACTTATCAAAAATATTATACATATGGGGAACCAGCAGTTAGTGTAATGGCTATGTCGCTGGACTCCCACGTAGTCGACCGCGGTTCATGTCCTGGACCCGGTGGCTTAAAACTCACGCCAGGCGCGTGTGCGTGTGTGCCCAAGATTCCGAGAGAAGAATGGAGGAGAAGGGATTGCGGCGTGACCATCCCCCCTGGGGGGTGATTTCTCGCTTTCTGTCTCTATGTCTCTCTCTGTCTGTCTGGCGAGCGCACGTGCCCTATAGCAAAAAAAAAGAAAAAAACCTCTCCAAAAAAATATTATACATATGTACTTTAAATACAATTTAAAGCTTTTGATTAAAACTATATTTTAAAGATTCCTTAAATCAGGTTTCAACTTTATTTCTCATTTTGTAGTAGCAGAGGGATTTTTTGTTTGTTTGTTTTTGTTTTGTTTTGTTTTGTTTCTCTCTTACCTAGTAGGCAATTCCATTACTCAATATTCTACCTTTTGAAAGTAAAATAACTTCAGATTAGTTAAATTTCTTTTTTTAAAAGTCATTAATATTGGTCAGGATTAGAAATTTTTAGTGTAAACATTTGATATCAATTTTTTTTATCAATTAGTTTCTAATGATTCCCAACAGAGAATAAAGTGAAAGAAAAAAATAAAATGAAAAAATTGAGGGAACCCATTACAGCCAAATGTGAAATAATACTGTATACTTGTCAAAAGTTATTTTCTCTCCCTCTGTCTGCAAGAGGGAGACATGAGACACAGGAAACTCATCTTCCCCACAGAGTTATTATAACTGGAATAAAGTGAACTGCTTCTTAAGTGTGTTCTCTTTTACACAAATGATTATTTTATCTGGTCCTTTTTTGTGCCATCTTATGCCAAGTTTTCTTAAAGTGGTCACTGTAATTCTAGATTGTCCTTTCAGTAAGGACAATAATTGAAGCTATTTCAATAATTCAAATACTTTGCGCTGTTGGCACCCAGTTGAATAGGCTGATGGAAATTGTCTTGGTGCCAAGTTTATCAAAATATGACTGCTTTTTTTTTTTTTTTTTTTTTTTTTTTTTTTTTTACCTTTTACTAATGAAAAACAAACAGTGTAAGTAAAAGTCCTCAAAAAATTAAGACTAATTTTCCCAACTCATAAAAGCTCTTGGAAATGCTAAAATTAAGGGGCAGTGTTCCAACCAAGGTTAATAATAATAAGAAAACCCCAGCATCTTTCTAACCCAAAGGGACAGACTACAGGCCGCAGTGGAACTTTCACTGTTAGATGTCCAGCTGTGAGCATTTTGAAGTTCGGAGATAGCAAGATGGAGCATCTGTGATACTCTGTCCTCATTGAAACATTCTGAACTAGACAGTGAGAAGTTGGTTCTAACCTGAATGACACTAGCAAAAAGTGTCAGGAAGGAAAAATCTAAACAAAGCAGTTAGCTCAAGCTGAAACATTTTGCAAGTTTCAACAACTTAAGTGTTATTGAACAGAGAGGCAGACCACTTAAAGATTTTATTTAATTAAAGATAGGTCAGACCTTTGTTTTAAAAAGTGCTCATTCTGGGACCAGCAGTTAGTGTAATGGCTATGTCACTGGACTACAATGTAGTCCACCGCAGTTCGAGTCTCGGACCTGGTGACTTAAACTTATGCCGGGCGTGTGTGCATGTGTGCCCAGGATCCTGAGAGGAGAATGGAGGAGAAGGGATAGCAGTGTGGCCATCCCCCTTGGGGGGTGATTTCTCGCTTTCTATCTTTCTGTCTCTCTGTCTTTCTGGTGAGCAGCACACGTGCCCTGTAGCAAAAGCCTCTCAAAAAAAAAAAAAAAAAAAAAAAAAGCTGTTCATTACTCAAAGCCCTGGAACCTATGGGAAAATGTATTACTCATGGGTCAGTATGAAAGCACGTAAGCAAGAATGAAGTGGTAGAGGAACTGTTGATTAGAAAATCTGTTAGCTGAACTCTGCAAGAACCTTTGGGGATCCAAAGTCTTACAACTATCGGTGAAAAACATTTAAATCTTTATGTTCCTTCAATTTAGTTTTATTGTGTGATTGATTCCTGGTTATTGATAATATTTATAATGAACAGAATACAACACATTTAGTCAATAGTGAAAAATTATGCAAACTATCCAAAAATGTTTTATATAAATCTAAGTCTTTTTTTCCTTTTTTTTTTTTTTTTTTTTTTGAGAGGTTTTCACTATAGGGCGTGTGCGCTCGCCAGACAGACAGAGACATAGAGACAGAAAGTGAGAAATCACCCCCCAGGGGGGATGGTCACGCCGCAATCCCTTCTCCTCCATTCTCCTCTCGAGATCTTGTGCACGCACGCACACGCGCCCGGCGTGAGTTGTAAGCCACCGGGTCTGAGACGCGAACCGCGGTCGACTACGTGGGAGTCCAGCGACATAGCCATTACGCTAACTGCTGGTTCCCAACCTGGCGTGAGTTTTAAGCCACCGGGTCTGGGACGAGAACCGCAGTCAACTATGTGGAAGTCCAGCGACATAGCCATTATGCTAACTGCTGGTTCCCTATAAATCTAAGTCTTAAAATAGCTCTTCTTGGGGACAGCAGATGGTGTGATGATTAAGGCTCTGGACTCCCACATGGCCAACTGCAGTTCAAGTCCTGGGCCTGTAGACTTGAAACTCATGCTGAGTACGCGTAAGTATGTGTATGTGCATGCCCAAATTCCTGAAGGGAGAATGGAGGAGAAATTATGACATGGCCATTCCCTCCCATGGGGGGGTGTAACTGCTTGTTTGTGTTTTTCTCTGTTTCTCTAAAAAGTACACATGCTCTGTAGTAAAAATCTCTCTAAAAACAAAACAAAAGAAAACCTTACCCACTATCTTGTCAGCACATAAATCACTACATCTGAATAAAAGGATTGGGCACAGAAGAGAATCTGCTAATGCAGTATCTCCTTTATTATCTACATTAAGTTAAATCTTTACAATCTCTTTTATAACAAAACTAAAATTATTTTTTTTGTCTTATACTTCTATGCCAATTGTTGATCATACTATTATCTCATTGAATAAATATAGTGGCATAAAGTAGGCTTTGAACTTAATAATATTTTCATGAAATATGAAACTTTGCTTTGTTTTCACAAAAAGATTTTAAAAAGAGAAAATATTAGTGCTGGCTTATGAGAATTCCTGAGGATTTATTCTTGTCTGGCTTATTTCCCTCAAGCTTTTAAATTCAATAATAAGATAAAAAAAATCTTACTGAATAATTATATGAAGAAGCATTGGGCTAGGCATTGTGGGGAATTTGAGGAAAATATGAGGAGCATGGGTATTACTCCCCTAGAGCTTATTACATAATTAAAGATAAATACACACATTCACACATACATACTCACACATATGCAAGGTTAAATAAAAATAGTACTTAATAATACTGTATGTAATAACACTAGCTGCAATAAGGTAAAAATGACAAGTCATCATGTAATATATTTTTAAGTAGCACATGGCTATAAAACGTCCTAAACAAACTTAATATTCTTTGAGAGATAATGATACATTGAAAAATGTGATTGTAATAAGGCAATACAGATAAAGGGAAACAAAGTAGTGCAGGGGCAATGGAGAAAAAAAAAAAAGAAAGAAAAGTCCATGTTTCTTTAACTTTCATGAGAAATAATGGGCGAGTCCATACATGCATTTTTTCTCCCCCAAATTCACATAGGCTTAAGATTATTGTTTGAAATAACTAAACCAGAATGAAAGCAGAATTATAAATAATGAATATAAATGAAATAAACATACGCATAGAAAAAAAATAGCCAAATTTATTTGTTACTAAAATACATCTGGGAGCCAGACAGTGGGGCAGCAGTTGATGCTCTTTGAAGCATTTCCAAGTGAGAAATTCCCTGATTCTGGTCTGGAGACTTTCTGAATACACCAAGGACACTTGTGCCCATGATCAGGGCTTGAATGAGGCCAGGACTGGATCACAGCATCAAGATTCTGTGGAGGGTGCTCTATCTATCTCTTTCTATCCCTCATTCCTCTCTGTCTTGCTCATGAAATAAATAAAAACTTTAAAAAAATATGTGGCTCTATATCGTCTTCAAAGTTAGGGTCACTCAGAAAACCAGAAAAGGCAATTATGGAAAGTGTCCAAATAGACATCAGAGGAAGGTTACTAGTCATAACAATGAAAACAGTACTAAATAAGACTATAAGTAAAAATGTTAATTCAACGCAAAAGTTCATAAGTAAGGCATTGAATTTATAATGTTCAGAAATCTGCGTGCACCAATTATCTTTAGTTTATAAATAAATATTGGCAGAAACAACATAATGAAGTTTATGAATATTTTCCACACACTGACTTTCAAAATGCACAATAATAAAATATAATACACAAAGAACTCAGTTAATAAAATTATATGTGTATAGAACACTGAAAAATACATTTTAATAAGCATTATATGCTACAAACTTACTATATACCTGCTCATTATATTCATGGAAAACATACAATATTTAAGCATCTGCTGTGTAAAACAGAAAATTATGAAATTCTAAAAAAAGGGAAACTGTAGAGAATTATCCTCTGATCATACCATATTTAAATTTATAAATAAATTATAAATCTAGAAATAAAAAATATCCTAGAGATATGGAAATTTATTCATGTATTCCCTAAACAATTATTGAGTGAAAGAGGTAATCAAAATTAAATTGCCAATTATTATTACTATATAGTTAAAATTATGAGGTGCAATGACAACCGTAATGGAAGGAAAATTAGCCACCTTAAACACTTCATTACTCACTCACCAAAAAAGAATGAAAATAGTAAACTGCCTATTCAATTTGATAGAAAAATAAGAAAAATACAAAAAAGGATTATAATTTGAAACTGTAAAGTAGAAATTTTGAAATGGAAAAGAGAAGCGCAATTCAACTTTAAGAAATCCAAGAGATGATTCTTAGAAAGATACAAATGAATAATTGGTTTAAAGAAAAAGATGGAGATATTTAAAAAGGTACTTTGAAAGTAAAAATTGCAGTGGTTAAGTGAAACAGACAAGGAAAGACTATCCAGAGACTATTGCCTCACAGAAGAACACGATCTGAAGTTAGGCTCCTATCCTCCCAAAGAAACTGAGAGATATCTTTCTTGATAATTATATTTCAATTATATTATTTTAATATAATTATTATTATATAATTATATTATATCTTTCTTGATAATTATATAATTGGCTTCCAAGTCCTTGAGAAATATATTCCTACATTAAATAACTCTGGCAAGAGGTTTTTAAGATTTACATCTCACATGGGTAGAGTAAGAATTCACGAATACAAATTTTCTAAAAAGAAAAAGAAAAGGCTCTAAAATAAGAAAGCCAGAAACTTTCAGAAAGTCTGAAAGAAGCCTGTCTAAAGTTTAGTCAAGTTCAGGGGAACATTAAGGCCTTCTTGGTTAATTCTGCAGGATGACATATTTCCACAAGTTATTGTTTTCTTCTTTCTTTCTTTTCCTTCCTTCCTTCCTTCTCCTTTCCTTCCTTCCTTCCTTCCTTCCTTCCTTCCTTCCTTCCTTCCTTCCTTCCTTCCTTCCTTCCTTCCTTCCTTCCTTTGTCTCTCTTTCTTTCTTTCTCTCTTTCTTTTTCTTTCTTTCTTCTTTCTTTCTTCCTTTCTTTCTTCTTTCTTTCCTTCTTTCTTTCTTTCTTTCTTTCTTTCTTTCTTTCTTTCTTTCTTTCTTTCTTTCTTTCTTTCTTCTTTTTCTTTCTTTCTTTTTTTTAAGAGAGATTTTTGCTATAGGGCAGGGACACACGCCGGAGAGACAGAGAGACAGAAAGCAAGAAATCACTGCCCCATCCCCCAGAAGGGTTTGGCCACACCACATTCCCTTCTCCTCTATTCTCCTCTTGGAATTTTGGACACGCACCCATATGTATTAGCATGTTTCAAGTCACTGGGTCCGGGACTTGAACCATGGAAGGCCAAGCGATAGTTCTGCCATGTAACCATTATTCCATCTGCTGATCCCCAAGTTGTTTTCAACACATAATTTCTATGATAATTAAATTGTTTTAAAGCAAAAAAAAAGGAACATTCCCTACTCCTTATTAATGGCAGCACATAACCTTAACACCAAAATATTCAAAGTACCAAATGTAAAATACTGGCCAATCTCAACTCTGAGTATTTACACATACACGCACACACACACACCCTTAAACTTAACATTAATAGATTGAAAAAACACTGGAAGTATGGAATTATCTGTTAGATTTCTAGCAGGGAAAGAATAATATATTTTTAAAAATTAGTTCAAATGAAAGAAAAAGGGGGGTACGGTTAGTTGAAGATAATTTACTGATAATAAAGCGACTTTTCATGAAGTTATGGGCCAAGTTAAGAGAACCAACAGGGGTAATAAAACTATAGTGGCAAGAGTGACATGTAATGCCACATGTCAAGAAAACACATAATTTATCTAATACCTTTGGGATTACAGTATATTATTAATCCCAAAGAGATTAGATGTATAACTACTGCCTTTAGGCAAACATAGGGAGGGTAACTAACTCCCATATCCACTTCTTAATTGCCTTCAAATCAATAATGCTTTATGTTTTGGGAATGAGTATTTTAGTTTCCCATAGAGCCTTCCAGAAAAGAAAAAAAAAAAAACAAAAAAAAACAGCAGAGCAGAGCAGAGTAGTGGATGTATGGGAATGAGGAAGAATAGACAAGGTTGTGTACTTATTTCAGTTGAGTCTCAAAATCAAGAGACAAGCATTTTGTTGACTATGTTTTAGACGATGCCATTGTAGGGACCAGCAGATGGCATAATGGTTATGTCACTGGACTCCCACATGATTGACAATAGTTCAAGTCCCAGACCCGGCTGCTTCTAACTAATGCTGGATGTGTGTGTGTGTGTGTGTGTGTGTGTGTGTGCTTCAAATCCTGAGAAGAAAATGGAGGAGAAGGGATTATGGTATGGCCATCCCCCCTGGGGTCTTAGTTCTCACTTTCAGTCTCTCTGTCTCTTCCTTTCTCTCCGGCAAGTGCACACGCCCTATAGCCCTATAACAAAAATACTTCTCTAAAAAAAAGGAATATGTCATTGTATGTTATTTGAAGAAACAAAAAATGCTGGCAATTATATTAAAGCACAATTATCTTCTAATTAGACATTTTCCAAGTTTGATATTGATGGGAAAATTTTAGATTAATCGTATAATAAATTGAAACACATCACTATTTGCCTACTAAAAAACTTAAAATATAAGTAAAAATAAGCTTGGTAATTTTTAAAATACCACCATTCAGCCTGAGTATTTGAAACAATTTGACTCAGCCTTCCCACACTGTATCATCATCTGTATCCTCAAGAACATTAAGATCTGACATTATTTTAAAAGTGCCTTGTCACTATCCTTAGGATTTCCTTCTAGGCCACAGACACTGCTTTGCTATGTTTTGATGCGATGCTGGTACTTTCTCTGGAGTATCAAAGGTGTCAGTGGAAGATTCCCAGCCAGACCATTTTCCTTCTTCAAGTGCTCCATAGGTGGATTTTGAGGAAAAAAAAAAATCACATTCTTCTCTCTTTCTTAGAATAATATTATTCTGAACCACTTTTACATACAGATAAACCTTTATTACTTTACAGCAACATGCTTAAGAATTCTATAATCCTTCCATGAAGGAAATTATGTAAAACTATACTAAAGGACATAATATAAATTTGAAAACATTGAGAACTTTTGTTTTTTCAACCAGAAATATATATAGTAATTTTCTTCAAGTCTTCTAATATATATACTCACAATATATCATAATATTGTTTATATTATATATATTTATATGTATTGCATGTTTCTTTCTGTTTAGATGCAGTTTAAATTATTATATATATATATTATATATATATATACACATAATATATATATATATATATTTATGGTTATTTTATATAGTTCATGTTTCTATTAAATGAGGTTTAAATCAATGATTAGGAAGAAAGGAATGAAGATTCTTGATTATTAATCCCAATTAACCTGCAGAACTTTACAGAAAGACCACTGTAATAATACACGTTTTTGGAGATATAACAGGGAGGGAAGTAAACTTGGTGGGCAGAGCAGCTGTGGACCTGACCACCCGCTGAGTGGAAAGAGATCAGGCAGAACTGTGGCATGTCATTGTCACAGTGTTTCTGATTTTTTTTTTTTTTTTTTTTTTCCTTTTCTCCCAGGCGGGAGAACTGCAAGGAAGTCAGAGGGAATGCCCAGAGCGTTCATTAGGTGTTGCGAAAGGTTTTCAACAACTTTTCCTTAGTAGATTCTAAGTATGAAATGAAAGGTCTTTTTTTGGAGAGGAAGAAGATACTGAACAAAGGCAACCTGCCAGGATCCTGGACAGAAAGGGATTCTGGAGCCCAGGCCTGCTGAAACAAGGGTCAGATATGGCCCCAAAGGACTTTTGCTTCTATAAATAGTATTCTATCTGTGTTGTTTCCTACTTTAAGTTATGGGAAGGATAATGTGATTCTTTGTGTACCAGAATGAAGTTTGTAGACACTTTCCCCCTGATTGATAACAGTTAAGGTTTAACAAGGACATTCTGAATGAAACTAGGTGCCTATTTTATTTCCATTTCTTATTCTTCATGGCGTTGTCTTTTTGAATAAGGCATACTTCTGTGAACTAATGCTTCACGTTTGAGTTTTGTCAAAGATTATTGTTTCTAAGGACTGGCAGGTGGCATGGTGATTGTGGATGCTGGACTCCCATATGGCCGACTGTGGTTTGAGTCCCGGACCTGGCGGCTTGCTTTCTCACTTTCCCTCTCTCTCTCTCTCTCTCTCTCTCATTCTGTCCCTCTCTGGTCAAATTAAAATAAATAAATAAATAAAGTTAAATAAAATAATTCTTAAAAAAAAAGATTATTGTTTCTATGGGAGGGGGAATGGAACCAAGGGTGGAAGAAAACTAGAGGTCTATAGTTTTGATGAATTCATCCTTAGTATCCTTAACTGTTGGCCTTGCTGTGGCCATACAGGTGGTAGAGGCCTGCTCTACAATGTTGGAGCCACATGGAGGACTGGTTTGGATTCCAGGTTGATCTGACACATGCTGGGTCTTGGCTCACCCATGATCCTGGTTGGCCGGTTGGTTAGGGGGTAAGGGGAGACTGTGGCATGATGAGACCGCTGAGGGTGACTGTTTCTCTCTCTCCCTTCTCTATCTCATGAAAAAAGTAAATAAATAAATAAACTTTAATAAAATTTTCCTAGCTGTTTTAGTTTAAAATGCATACACAAATACTCAGACACAATATGTGCGCATATGTATAAATGTGTGTATAGATATCGATATGTAACTTTGTATTTAATATAGTGCCTGTCATAAGCTATTTACTAAGAGACCAAACAAGAAAAAAATACAGTCCTTACTCTCATAACATGGCACCTATTAAAGTTAAAAGTAGACATAGTTCCTAGGAAAGTAACCTCTCTGCATGGCTAGGCGTGTGCAATACTGAGCAGTTGTGAATACGGTAATTGTAAATCTGTGTACGTGATGGAGAATGCATGCTGGGAGGGTGTTGTACATATGCTTACAGCTGGTCTCAGAAAGGACGAAGGGAATATCACTCCATAGGCCAACAATAGAAATTCTGCTGATACGTTTTGAGATGTATGAGGTTTGTCTGAGAACGAGGGAAAATGTACTCATATGTGTACATTCAGACTCAGTTGACAGGTATCTATTCCAATAAATATAATTTGTAATTAGTATTTCATTTTCTAAATTTTTTTTCTTTACATCACACAATAATTAAATTCTATACCTCAGAAATCTGCCTTAAAACTTTTTTGAACAGTTGTGTAGTTAAAAGTAGTATTTGCTGATTTTACTTTAACTTTGGCATACTGGTTAGTTGCCTCTTTAGCCAGAGCCTCGCAAGTTTTGAATTTGTCTTTGATATTTCTAAGAGTTTCATTTTACTTTTATTTCATTATCCCCCTTCTGCCCTCTTACCTCAGGACTTGGACATTGTTTTTTATTCTCTTTTCTAATTTCACTACATTTTTATTTTGAGAGATTTTTACTACAATGCATGTGTACTTGCTGGAGAGACAGAAACAGAGAGACAGAAAGCGAGAAATCACCCCCTAGGGAAGATGGCTATGATGCAATCCTTTCTCTTTCATTCTCTCAGAATTTTTGGAACGCATGCACATGCGCCTGGTTTGAGTTTCAAGTCACCAGGTTCAGGACTCAAATCATGGTTGACCACATGGGAGTCTAGCACCTTAACCACTTCACCACCTGCTGGCCCCTCACTACACTTTTAAAGAAAGTGTATTTACTTTCATGCACAATCACATGCTTACAATGATTATACTAAAATACCCATTTCCAATCCTGATCTTTACCTGGGTCCTATGCAATATTATCTATCTATAAAACACTTTTTTAAAATTAAAACTACTCTTCTTTCCCTCTCCAAACTAGCTTTCTCTATATAAAATATTACATACACACACACACACACACACACACAAACATATGCATATATATACATGTATACTCATTTTTTTTCTTTTAGTGAGGACCACCATTCTTTTTCTCTGTTGAGTGTGCCCTCAAAGATTATCTAGACTTCAATACCTGACTGACACTTCTACTGAGTTTTCTCTTCCATGGCTGTGTCTTAAAATTTAAGGAGCATCTTCATGGCAAAGGCAACTTAAATGTTATGCTTCCTTCTGCTTCCAGTTCTTTCTCTGCTTAAAGTGCTTCTAAACATTTGCTTTCTAGTTAGACTTTCTAATTGTTATTGCTAACAGGATTAGTTCAGCACCAATTGATTAATAATTATTGGAGATAGAAATTCTGTATTTTTAACTTCTCCAGGTGATTCTAACGTGGGTTCAGAACTTGGATCTAGTTAAACACTAACCTAATAGCTTGCCATTGTAAATGCTTTGTTAATTATATTACGAGTTGAATTTTCATTGATAGTTACCATTAGCAATAACAAACGATATTAAAATATCTTTTCAACATTAGTCCAAACTTCCTACCAAACTGATAAATTAAAGAAAAATGACAAACTTTCTTATTTTGGGGCTCATGTAAATTATTACAGTCCTCAGAATTTTGCACCTGCTCATAGACTTTAGATAAGTTTTCTTTAGGCGGATTTACTCTTCTTTATGTCTGTTATCAGGCAGTAACCTACTATCACATATGAAAATATGTCTTTGGAAAATCTAAAATCACTTCCAGGATTTTAATCTGCAACCTTTGTTCACTAAAGGAAATACTAATTCCCAATTTATTACAGAATTGGAAGAAGTAGCAGGCATTACTTGTTCCCAAACAAAACAAAACAAAACAAAACAAAACAAAAAAATCTGTTCATCTCTAATTTGATTGAATTTAATATTTACTATTTGATTGAACTTAATTTCTCTATCAAGCCCTGATACTTCAAGGTTAATTACTATAAGGCTACACAAATTGCAGATAATATAACCTGACTTCTCAAATACTATACAAACATTGATATTTCTTTTATAACAGGCCAGGTCTCTCAGAAAAGGGAAAAGGGGGGGCTTCAGAACATTTTTTTCTTTTCTTTTTCTTTTCTTTTTTTTTTTTTTTAACACTAAGACTCTAGAGCCTTATTTGGGTCCATAGTTATTGCTTTAAATGTAACCCTCACTCTGAACTGTTTCCTTACTAATTTAGAAGACAATACCACTGGCAATTAATTGGTACTTGGCAATGAAATTGGAAGAGTTGAAGTGCAGCAATTCATATGCAAACAACATAAATCACCATTGCCAAGAGCAAATCACTTTCACATTTCAAAACCACTGTAATGAAGACCACAATGCATAGAGTAGAGGTTTCTATCCTCTAAACTTGAAATAAACAGTCTTTTTAACATATCAAAGTGCCTTTAATGGGAAAATGATAATCTCTAAGAGGGCCAGGTTAGGGGCAGAATGAGTTCCTAATTAGCTGGTCCAAACATGTTGATATTTGATAATAATTTAGAATCTTAGTAACGCATAGTAACCCTCTAAATCCACTGGGGAACATGTATAAATTTTGCTGTTAAGATCCCTACAGCTGATGTACACTGATGTAAGTAGTTAAACCCCATTAAATTAATCTCGCTCCTCAGCAGCCAAAATGTGAATCACATCATCGAAGGCAAGGTGCTTCCTTACCCCTCGTTCTGAAAGCTGGAATAATTGAGTTCAGAAAGGATGGTTTGTTTGTGTGTGTGAGGTTAGTGAAATTTTGATTCAAGGTTCACATCAATCTTCTCATATTCAATTCTTGAAAATAACATGAAAAGATATAAAGCAGGAAATGTTTGGCTGAGTATTGGCCCTAAAAAGTTTATTTTGGACTTTAGAGTAGGCTTTGGATATAGTGCTATAAATGAGGTTAGAAGCTCAGGGTCAAATCCTTGCCTTTAATCAGAAGATGTTGTTTTAACATAACATAAAATCATAGCCACATTTCCAAATGTTCCCATTAGCAAAATAAATAGTTTTTGATATGTGTCTCTTTCTATTACATTTATAGGGGTCATTTATTTTTCAGTACCACCACATACTATGATTTGTTTTTATTTTCCTCAGCCTACATGTGACAAAAATAAGCTAGTAAATTATAACACGCAATCTAACAAGAACATTCAGCTTAAACAAAATGGTACATGATAACATCCAGCTTAATTGTGTGAAGTGCAATTGCAAAGTATTTGTTATTTGGACAAGACTGTGGCTTGATGGTGATTAGGTAACTTGAAACTGAACTGATCTAATAATCACAGAAAACACTAAGAAGAGGTAATGGATGGACTGAAATATATATATGAAGACATGAATTAACTTCTGCTTATCTGGCAGAAGAAAAAAATAGAATATCTTTCAAGTTCCTGAAACTAAATAAATTCTAAACTTTGAATAATTTTTACTTATTTTCTACTGTCCCCAATACATTCTAGACTAGGTCATGGTCACTTGTGTGTGCTATTATTGTGTCCATCATGTTCCCTTGAAGCATCATTTCTTTTCTTTTTTTTTTTTTTTTTTTGTTTTTGGAGAGGTTTTTGCTATAGGGGATGTGCACTAGCCAGAAGCACAGAGAGAGACAGAGAGACAGAAAGCGAGAAATCACCCCCTAGGGGAGATGGCCACACCACAATACCTTCTCCTCCATTCTCCTCTGGGAATTTGGGCATGCACGTATGCGCACCTGGCATGAGTTTAAGCCACCGGGTCTGGGACTTGAACCACAGTCAACTACATGGGAGTCTAGCAACATAGCCATTACACCAACTGCTGGTCCCAAAGCATCATTTCTTTATTACCAGCTATTATGTTAATTTAAAATAGTTCATTTGTACGAACGGGTCTTATAGATTAACCAACATTCAATCAATCAGGCACCTATTATATACTCAATATTATTAGATGCTACATATATATGTATATGTATATACACATATACGTTTATATGTAGATGTATACACATCTGTGTGTGCGTGTGTGTACACACGTACACACAATTTTATATATATATATATATATGAGTTTATATATATATGAGTTATATATATATATATATATATATATATATATATATATATATATATAAATGAGTTTTTGCCATAGGGTATGTGAGCTTTCCAGAGAGAGACAGATAGGGACAGTGAGAGGAAAAGTGAGAAAGTGAGAAATCACCCCCAGGAGGGATGGCCATAGTGCTATTCCTTCTCCATTCTCCTCCAGGGAGAGTAATTTTGAAGCTACCAGGTCCAGAACCTGGATGGTTTGAGTCTCAGTCATGTGAGAGTCCAGTGCTTTAATCACCACACCACCTGCTGGTCCCTAGATACTACATTTAAAAAAACACAAGAAAATCCCCTGTCTTTAAGAAATTTACAATTTAGGGCCAGCAGATGACTTAGCTGTTAAGGCCCTGTAATTCCCACGTGGTTGATCCTGATAAGAGTCCTAAACTCAGTGGCTTGAAAATCTTGCTGGGTGCCTCTGCCTGTGTGCCTAAACTTCCAAGAGGAGAATGAATGGGAGGTGACTGCAGTGTGGCCATTCCCGTGGGAGGGTGAATTCTCACTCTTCCTATCTCCCTCCAGTGAGCACACAGGCTCTATGGCAAAAATCAAAAAAAAAAAATTACAATTAAGTTGCAAAACATAAAATATAAGATTAAGCAATAGTTATTGATATGAAATGGGGTTTAATCGAAAATTATGTGATAGCTTTTAAAAATTAGGACATAATCCAAAAATAAAGTTTCACATTATAGAACTCGAGCCATTCCTTAAAAATGAATAACATTTTTATAAGTATAAATAAGAGGGAATATACTGAGTGAGTACAACCAAGAAATATAATAAGGCAAGTATACATATTCTGGCATTTTAATAGAAAATAAAACAAGAAAAGCAGTGTGAAGTGAGACTTGTCGATGTCCACCCCAGGGCTTGGGTCTGGCTGAATCATGATCAGGGGGCTGCTGGTGAGGAAGAGAACGAGGACAAGAAAGAGAAAGCCCTCCATCTTGCCAGGACTGGGGAATTGGGAAGAATGAGGCAAAGGGATAGAGTAGAAATGGACACAGGCAGCCTGAGCCTAGGTAGCCCAAGAAGCTTGTGTCGCCCAGACGAACTGGACGTCTTTATTTATAGTACAAGGAGACATTACACATGTATGTTTCATGATACTTCATAGATTGGTTGCCAGGTTACAGACAATAAGAAGCAATTAACAAATCTATGAGGGCTTGGTCATACCAGGCCAGGTGTATCCCTTGGTGATAATCCCATCAAGAGAAAGTCTCATCTTCTTTTCTAATGCAGAGAACTAGCTGTTAGGTGTGGGGAAGGAGCTAAAGAACTTCTCTATAAGGAGTGCACCACCACGCTCAGAGTAGGCTAAAGAACCTTTCAGATGCAGAGCAGGGATTGGGTTTTATTAATTGGGGTCAAGATGTTTCTTGAAGTCCATCAGATGTGTCTGTTGGAACACCCCTGGTAATTTCCACCCTTGCTCTGTCTGCAGCCAAGGTCAAGGAAAGACAAGTTACAAGGTTCTGCCAAACCCCCAAAGAGCAGGTGGTGTTTGCTCAGCGCATGTCCCCACACCTCAGATTCTCTCTCTTAAACGTGTCCCCACAGAGTGTCATGACTCTTCCGTTGTGCTAGCCATGCTTGGAGTGCGGAGTACTCACACTCGGCCCCTGGCTCCTATTTGAAGAGTACAAATCTAGAACATTTTCTAGCTTTAGAAAGGTTAGATGACCAACTCAGTAGTTGTCATAAACTCCGAAGATGTTTGGGTTAGTGCATTACATTGCAAACTATAAAGCCCTGCACAACTATAGGAGATTGTTGTTAAAATAAACGAAGTCTACTAACATAAAAATAGGGTCATTTTTACTTCAGTCTGTTTTACTACCAGATGGCTATACACCTTTTATAGTTTCTACTCAGAATCTGATGAGGTTTTAATGGATAGTCTCTCAGATTCCATGAACTCTCATATTCTATAAAATGTATGCTTTGCATTGCTCTTTTAAAATCATATATATATCTACTTGTACACTATATCTTCTTAAGACAAAATGATCATGTCACTTTGTGTTAGCTATTCCAAGCTTTAAACGATCTGAAGAGGCCATTATATGAATTTTACATAAATGAACTCCAAAATTGTGCTACATAAAATGAAATGTGATTCCTCCCCTCTGGACTGATACATTCTCTCTCTCTCTCTTTCTCTCTCTCTAAATTATCACCAGAGGGCACATATGCTCTTCAGAGAGACAGAGAGACAGAAAGCAACCACCATCACCCCCAATATTGTGTGGTCACATCACAAACCTTTTCCTACATTTCTCCTCTTCCTGTCAGGATTTTGATAATGCATGCATACGCGCCCAAACTACTTTTTCAGACACAGGGGCTAGAATTTGAACTGCAGGTGGTCATGTGGGATCCAGCTCTCAATGCACACAGAGTTTAACCATATGGTCTCTTACACAGACTATTTTTTTTTCTGTTATTATGATAAAAACATATTCCTTGTAAATGGAAGTTCCTTTGCTTTAACAAATCCCCAAAGCATGGAGTAATGCATTATATTATCACTACAGGATTGCTAGAAAGGTGAGGAATAGAGATAAGCAAGATTGAGAGCTTAGAGACCTGACCAGTGGCTCCTCATTTTTCCTCTCACTGTCTCTTTCTGTCTCTCTCTGGAGAGCTCACATACCCTATGGCAAAAACCTACATATATATACATACACACACACACACACACACATACACATATAAATGCAGTATCTAATAATATCTAATAATTTTGAGTACATAATAGGTGTCTGACTGATGGAATATTGGTTAACATATAGGCCCTAGTCATAAAAAAAAAACAATTTTTAATTAACATTTTAACTGATATTAAAAAAAAAATACTTCAAAGGTAACATGGTAGACCTAACAGTAGCCCACACAAGTTTAGGCCGTGGGATATGGTCCTCCTCTCCCACATCCGTTTCCCTCCTACAAGGGCCAAATTATGCTAGATTGGTGGGACTGAATTCATACTGAAGGGATATTATATTTAGAAGTGTCCTACTTGGACGTAGTGTTAGACTCAATAAGACTCAGAACTTACAGGGTGAGAAGAATCAATGGATTAAAAGGAACATTAATCACAAGGTTAATGGACTGCCTCAAGGGTTTTAGATATTCATATATGTGTGATTTAAGGAGACATCAATGGTAATTTTTTTTTTTTTAGAGGTTTTTGCTATAGGGCGCGTGCACTTGCCAGACAGACAGAGAGAGACATAGAGGCAGAAAGAGAGAAATCACCCCCCAGGGGGAATGGTCACGCCGCAATCCCTTCTCCTCTATTCTCCTCTCGGGATCTTGGGCATGCACGCACACGCACCTGGCTTGAGTTTTAAGCTACCGGGTCCGGGACGCGAACCGTGGTGGACTACATGGGAGTCCAGTGACATAGCCATTACGCTAACTGCTGGTTCCCAAGAGTAATTTTATTTTTTTTATAAACTAAAAGCACCCTCTGAGGCAACACATTTTTAAAAAATTTATTTCATTTCATTGAGGCAAAATTTACATAAAATTAACCAGTTTAAAGTGTGCAATTCAGTTGCACTTAGTTCATTCATAAGATTGTGCACTTATCCCCTCTATCTAATTCCAGAACGTGTTCATTGCACCAAAAGAAAGCATGATCCATTAAGAAGTTGTTTCTGTTGACCTCTTCCACCAGACCCATTCACCAATCTACTTTCTGGCTCTATTCTGGATAGTTAGTATCAACTGACCTAGTGTTAGAAACAGACTTTATGCTTTTCATACTTTAAGTACCTTTGATACTGGAAAAACTTTCTGTGCATGGCATCATACTGTTAAAAAGCTCATTGTAGCAGATGTGGTGAGAGCTTGTTTCATGTTTGCACAGCTACTTTATTTTTAATTGTGTTCATGTTCCAGTTAGAATCCCTTAATGATCCGACTCATAGTAAAAGTAAACTTCATCTGTGATGATCTAGGTGAGTGCCCAGTAAACTATCCTTACAGCAGCAATGACATTAAGTTTCACTGTGTTGAAATAATAGTCTTCCTAATATTCCGTCAGATACATAGGTGGGGTGGGAGAATACCTGTGTTGAGGTGATGCTGTTTTTAAAAAGATATAGTAAGTGATGCTGTAAAATGCACAGTAAAATATTTGTTCATTTTTAAGTTTAGTAGATTTTCAAAATTTGCTTTTATGACCCCAAGATCTATCTAGAAAAAGTTTTATATGGGCTTGAATCATGCTCTAGTTCCTAATGACTAAGGTATTTTAAGCCATCTCTGGTTTTTGTTGTTGTTGTTTGGTTTGTTTGTTTTTCCTCTGCTTCTTCTCTTTCAAGTGACTGGGTAAATAACCCGACTTGGTCTTCTAATAATAGGAAGCGCTAGCATTGCCTCTCCATCTGCTCGACTGATTCTGGTGATGCATTTGCATGATTTTTTTTCTGTGGATCAGCGAAAGAAATAAGATACTAAGATTGGGGTTTTGACTTAAAGATAAATAAAAGATTGAAATTTTTTCTCTAAGTCTTCAGTTCTATGCTACAAATCTCTGCCCATGAGGTATAAATACTTGCATGGCTATTCGTGATGACTCTTATCCATACTCATTGCTTATTCTGTGTAAAATTCCTCGGAGAGCAGCACGGGTGAGCAATTCAACCAGAATCTTGCATTTGCTTCCCATCAAAAATAAATAAATAAACAAATAAATATATATCAAGTCCTAACTTGTGCAGCTGAAGTAGCTGTTTGTTTCCTGATCGTCCTCTCTTGTCTATACTGAGGCTCCTCAGGAAAGCTAAAGTGCTTTTGGTATGTTCAATTCCACTGCTGAGTATAGGAACAGGCTCAAAATATACACACAATCCTCACTTGAAAAATAATACACATAAAGATCATATTTAAAAGAATAAATATTATGTTTATGACTTCATGTTGCAATGCACTTTGCAAAAGATTAACAAATACAGACATTTTAGGCAAGCTACCATAACTATTGCTGTATCTATTTCTATCTACCCTCTCTCGAGTGTACAAAGTATCTAATTTCCAACTAATTTATATTACATATCAAGAGTAAATGATAGCAATGATGTCAGCAAAAGTGGTGGAATAAGGACTTCCACTGACTTATCCCTTCCACAAAACACTGAGAAACCTGACAAAATAGCAAAAATCAACTTTATCAGACCTCTGGAAGATAGTCAAAAGTTCATAGCAGTCCACTTAATTCTCAAACAAAAAAATGGTCATTTGAACAGAGTAGGAGAGTTGCATGCTGTTTTAACTTGCCACTTCTTCCTCCTTGGCATGAAGTGGCTTCTAGAAGACGTTTCCCCTGTGAGTTCCCAGTTCTGCAGGGAGAAGAACAGATATTCTCAAGGAACTGTGTGTTTTGATCTGTCTGTGGGTTTCCTGAGAGACTGACACAGGGGGGCTACATTGGTTTTGTTGAATGCAGAAGTTTTTTAGGGTATCGAAGTAAGGATAGTCCCGGAAAACATTGAAAACTAAGGCACTGCCTCCGGCAGCAAAAAAATAGACACACCCAAGGCCAAGGAAGAAAAACTGGTGAGTAAGAATCTTTGGGGAATAAGGGTTTTGACATACAGTGGGGAATTTAGAAAGCTTCGCACATACCCAAGGAAAGGATCCATGCATATCACAGCTGACTTTTAGTCTCTGTGTAAGTAGTAAGTAAAGGTGAAGGTAAAGTTGAAAAGAAACAGCATGGCTAGGCATTGAAGATGGATCCCAACCCAGACCTAGTATGCAAAGACTTAGTCAATATTAGGAAAAAAATATTACAAAAGATGTAAAATATCTACACTGAAAACTACAAAACATTGCCAAAGGAAATAAAGTAAGACTTAAATAAATATGAAGATATTTATGTTTATGCATTGGAAAAGTTAGTATCATTAAGATGGCAATACTACTTAAATTGATCTACAATTCAAAGTAATTTCTCTCTAATGCTAATGGCTTTTTTTTTCTTTTGCAGAAGTTGTAAAGCTAGTGCTAAAAAGAAAATTACACTTCCTGATTCCAAAACTTACTATAAAGTTCTAGTAACCAAAACAGCAAGATATTGACAAACATCAAACAGCTCTTAAAAATAAAGCATACTGGGACCAGCAGATGGTGGAATGATTACATCACTGGACTCCTACACACTCAATCACAATTTGAGTCCTGAACTCGGTGGTTTAAAACTCACACCAAGTGTGTGTGCTTGCATGCCCCAAATCCTGAGAGGAGAACAGAGAAGAGATTGTGGTGAGGTCACCCCTCCCGGGGGTATAATTTCTCACTTCTGTCTGTTTCTTTCTCTCTGGTGAGCGCATGTGCCCTTTAGAAAAACAAAACAACAAAAACAAAACAAAACAAAACAAAACAAAACAAAAACCTCTCTAAAAAATAAAAATGAATTAAAATTTAAAAATAAAAATAAATTAAAATAAAAAAATAAAGCATACTAAAAAATATCTGAAAGTGAGACTGCTGATTTAGTCAAACATGTAGACCTTGTAAACAGCTCTATATATTCATTCAAAGTGTAATAAAGTTCTAGATTTTAACTATCAGTCAAAAGAGATAGCACTTTAAACAAAATGATGCCATATGCTGCTATCAGGATACATATTTTTCTTTTTTTTTTTTTTTTTTTTTTTTTAATGCCAGAGGGCCATGTGCCTGAGAGAGAAAGAACCCTCAGGGAGCCTGGTAATGCCACAGTCCTTTTTCTCCCACTTCTATCCATCCTGCCAGGATCCTGGGCACAAAGGCATAAGCCTGGTGTGTTTTTCAAGCTGCCATGGCTTCTGTCTGACCATGATGTGGGATCTGACTCCCTCTGCACAGCTTAATGACTATGCTATAGGGCCAATCTCTTGCTACAAAATTGAGGGAGTTAATTGTTAAAAAGTGCCAAGTCCCATACCATGCATTTTGCTACTTTTACTTTTTAAGATCTAAACTGGGAGGCACTTAATAGAAACCTACAATGAATTATAAAATAAACTATCACTTCTGGTCCTTTTGAAATATAAACATTGTTTGTAAAGGCAGCCAGAGAATAGCCACTGTAGAACTATGATTTGAAAAATATCAAAAAAATGTCACCAGTAATCCTCAGAATACTTTATTATCCCATTTAAATGAAGCAAACATAATTCTTTGTTTTTGTGGTACATAATATTGGGAGATTTTATATATACATATAAACATATATATCTGTATATACATTTGTATATGCATAAAATCTTATCTTAAACAGTGCAGAATCCTGATCTGTTTTCCTGCCCCATACATTAAATAGTGAAATAAGTCAAAGTACCGTAGTTACCTGTACTAGGCATTGCCTGATCCCAGATGATAAGACTATTTATGGCTAAACCGTTTTCTCACAATGGTCACGTCAGAATTTCAACTTCCTAAGCCGACCAAACTAAAGGTACTATGTCACAGCCTGTATCCAATCCTAACCAGTTTTCTGCAGTGCAAAGCTCATTTTAATACGACCAACCAAATATTTTTAATTGCTTTTACTGATGGATGCAGGTTTCACAGAACTCTATGAAAAAAATTTCAGAACTGTGTAGTCATGGCATAATACAGAGTATAGACTCACAATTGAATAACATCCTAAAACTGGTTGATGGGCAGTTCAAATATTAATCATGGACCTTAATCAAGTTATTTTTTACTAAATGAGTACAGACCATCTGAAGAGAATCAAAAAGAAAAAATAAACCTGATTCAATAATCTTGATTTTTTTCCCCCCAGCATTAGAACAATACATTCTACTGAATCACTAATGAAATAGAGCAAGTCACTGATACATTTCAAACCAAGCATGATATCACTGGTAGACATCGCTGGTACATTTGAGCCTCTCTGAGCTTACCTTGCTTCATTTACCAATTGGGGCTAATAAGTCCTGGTTATAGAATTTTTACCATGATTTTGAGTATAAAAAGAATCAATTAGAAAGAATCAGTTTACATCGATGGATACAACAAATCTAGAGATTTTCATTATTACAAATGAATAGTCTCACTTTCAGATCCTTCTTGGTATACTTTATTTATTTTACATCCTACCTGATATGCTTTCTCCATTACCGTTCACAGAAATTTATGTATTCATTCCATCTTTGGCCTGAAAAAGGGCATCTTCAGTGAATTAGTCACACGTGACCCCATAATTTCCCAACCATAATAATTTCAAAGACTTTTTTTCTTCTTTTATCAGTTAAAGTAGTGCTGACCAAATATTTCATCTCTCCATGATGTAAGTGATATTCCTTGTGTAAGCAGATAAGTTCAGTCAGTTCTGATCTTTAATATCTCCTTAAACCAGACCTACATAATTTGTAGGG